>JAVTVY010024398.1:0-94446 GCA_036873755.1 Hanleya hanleyi
TGGTACACGTAGCCACCTGGCGTCAGTTCGAGCTGGCGAACCCCATTGGCCATTCATCGGGCCTTTTGGCTAGCTAAGCATAGCTGCAAAACGAGGGAGATATTGAGTATCTATTCATTCACAATACCGCGAATATCTGTTCTGTCGTAATGAGCTAGCCTATGCTATCAGAGTAGTGTGTCACAAGAGGAAGGAATCGGGACCATGGGTGTCAGTAACGGCATATAATCTCTAATATTGACAGAAGTCGAAGACCACAACTTTAGTAAACTCAGATATAATATAACGGATTATACCTTACACCAGGGCTATAGAAATCCCGTGCGAAATTCAAACCACATTTGTTAGCCAATCAGGTGGCTAACTGGATTAAACAACTTTAAAATGACTCCCCTTGTATATAGACGCAGGCCACATGGACCAATTTAGTAAACAGTACAGAAAAATATTATCCAAATAAGGCACCATGTCCTGCCAAATCCGTGGTGAACGTAAACTTTAAAAGAGTTTACTCCCACCGAAAAGTCTGGTTTTGTCAGGCGGTAGAATTATCAAAAGACCGACCCGTTCAAAGTTGTTCATATCTGTGAACTAAACGCCAATAAATGTTAAATTGAAAAGGTAGTCGTGACTGGCTTATTATGGGGTATCGTATATCGGCAAACAGTCCGCACGATTTTTTTCCTGATATACAATCTTGGTTTACCTGATTGTCATTGCCCATTGATTTCGTCTGATCATACGTTTGTATGAAGCTGACCCTCTATTGGGTCTCAAAATCTGGCGACTCCGTAAAATATCTAATTTCTGGTTTTGAAATATTCTAATTGCTCGTATAGAATTTTTTGCATATTTTACCTGAGTCAATATGTGCTAAATAATGTTCACATTCGTGTTCCCAATACGATTACTGACAATCTACTCTAGTTTTTTTTTAATAAAGGCACATATTTGTCCCAGGTTTGCTAGATTTACCATGCCTAATATAAAAGGACGAAGTACGGACTGATATAGGTAAAACCGCTTGCTACCAACTCATGATCTCGACGGTGAAGGTGATTCAAACAGCACTCTGCTGGAACGCAACGTACTCTGCAGACAGCAGAGAACTCTGTCGAGAAATTGTCTGTATTCGCCGGGAACCGAAGAGAAGGAGGTAGTGTACCAGAAGTCTATATCAAACATTCAGTTAGATTATTTACTAATTCCTCTTCGTGACTGCTCGGCCTTCGAAGCCATGAACAAAATCGCAAAATATATTTGTTTCTTATTTTATCCTTAAGATAATACATGATATAAAAGACCCGACTTAGTTGTCGTGCTGACGTAAAACGGCACAGAGCAGATTTGTTTGCGGATGATGATGAAACATAACCTCATGTACACGCCGCCATGTCTTGATTACATTGTACATGGCTTTACCATGACCAAAACGTCACAATTAAACAGTATATTAGCAGGTATTGACTCTCTCAACCATTGCTGGCGTATGTTGCGTTTTCGTTTGGATTAAATAGAAGCAATCGAGTCGACCTGACCATTCTGGAGAGCTCTAACGGCCAGAACAAGAGCAGTAGTATATAAAGAGCTTCTTTATATATCGGAGGCCGATTTAGCGGCTGATGGCCGCTAGGGGGCGCTGGCCGCAAGGCCACTAGAGGTCAAAGTCACTATAGTTCCGGCACTTCCGGTCACGTGACCGGAAGTGACCTTTGGGAGCATGTAGTCATTCGCGGTGATGCGGTCGCTTCCGGTTCCGGCAGTGCTGCGGTCGATCCCGGTTCCTGGAACAAGTCTCCGCGAAGTAGTCCCGAGATTTCAAATACGCGGGGGACAATGTCCGGCAATCTTCGGAAATCTCGGGTCATATTCGGCAATGTCCGGGAATATAATCCGTGCGACCCCAGGGTCGAGCGTTTATTGTCCAGCATATCTCCGCCAAAAAAAAAAAAAAATAAACATACAAAATATCCGCGTTGCTATCCCCTTATCCCCTTATGACATCACGACATCGATCGTGCTGCCCTCTAGAGGCAAGGAAGACAACGCTGACTGGGCGAACCCTCTGTGGCGCAAATTCCGGGTCATCTCCCCTAATTCGAACATTTGCATAGGAAATGCCTGTGGATTTTACTATGGGTTGTGGGATCTTGTTTTCTTCGTCTCGAGCTATAGAAGACGAAGGAAAGGGTCTCGGAGCTAAGTTGCGAATTTGTTTGAAAAGTTCACGGAGGTCTGGCTGGGCTCAGCGGACAATGTTGGTCCCACTGAGAAGCCCACTCATGTTCATTGCGGTATGGGTTGTGGATCTTGTTTTTCACGTCTCACCACGTAGAACACGATGGGCGGGGTCTCGAAGCTAAGCGGTGAATTTTTTTGAAAAAGTCACTGTACGCATGCGCACTGGGTAAATAGCGCTGGGTGGACGTTTTGGGGTCGAGGTGGACCCCTAGCGGTCCGATTGGCTCGAGTGAGGTATCAATGTAAAGCATACGTGAGGGAGCATCCGACGGGATGGGTGTGACGTGGAACTGACGTATGCGCAGTAGACAAGAGTTTATGGAAATAGACGTTTTGGGGTCTAGATGGGCCACTATTGGTTCGATTGGGTCGAGTGAGGTAAGAATGTGAAGCATACGTGAGGGAACATCCGACAGGATGGGTATGACGTGGAACGGACGTCATTCTACGCATGCGCAGTAGACCGGTTATGGAAATAGACGTTTTGCGGTCTAGGTGGGCCACTATTGGTCCGATTGGGCAGCGCGAGGTATCATTGTGTAGCATTCGTGAAGGAGCATCCAACGGTGACGTGGAACTGACGTCATTCTACGCATGCTCAGTAGACAAAGTCTTTGGAAATAGACGTTTTGAGATCTGGGTGGGCCGCTATTGGTCCGATTGGGTAGAGTGAGGTATGAATGTGAAGCATACGTGATGGAGCATCCGACAGGATGGATGTGACGTGGAACTGAAGTCATTCTACACATGCGCAGTAGACAGAGCTTATGGAAATAGACGTTTTGGGGTGTGACGTGGAACTGACGCCATTCTGCGCATGCGCAGACAGGAAATTGTGGAAAAAGGGCATTGGAAGGAACGTTTTGGGGCCGAGATGGTCTCCTAATGGTCTGATTGGGTCGAGTGAGGTATCGATGTGAGGCACACGTGAGGGAGCATCCGACTGGGTGGATGTGGGGTAGGAATATCGTCATTCTGCGCATACACAGACAGGGAATTGTGGGAAAAGGGCATGGAAATAGACATTTTGGGGCCGACATAGGCCAATATTGGTCCGATTGGGTCGAGTGAAGTATCAGGTTGAAACACTCGTGAGGGAGCATCCGACGGGATGGGTGTGTAGTCCGTTCTCATCATTCCGCGCATGCGCAGTCTGGCTGAAGTATAGAAAGCATCAATTTTGGGGGTGTGAAGGAAGGTGTTTGGGTAGAAGAGGGACCATTCTGCGTCGTGTGAGGTGTCGAAGCTTTCGTGGTATAGACCACGACTTGGGGATGTCCCCGTCGTCTGTGACGTCATTGGTGACGTCATCAGTAGGAGTAGTAGCCAAACTGGGCGTTTTAAGGGTGTGAAGGCAGGTGTTTGGGGTAGAGATGGACCATCCGCGGTCCGAATGCGTCGTGTGAGGTGTCATCTTGTAGCAACGCTCGCCAACGCCAAACTTAACGCTTCAACGCCCTGGTGAAATAGCTCATAAGCTCTGATTTTCTAGATTTTCCATGGAATTGCCACTAATTCATCGAAATGCAGTGACGCCCGTCTCAAAGCCTTAACGCCTTATCTTAAAGCCGTAACACCATGATTTTGACAGATGAGAGAACAAAAACAACAACAAGGATGACAATCCAATCATTTTATTATCCCTCCAGTACATCATACCCATGCTGGGGGAGTCGCGTTATGTATGTTTACAATTCTCGTAGGCTCTTGTCCAATCAGAAGCCGTCGTTTGAGAAAGTTTAATCTCCGGCCAGAATCGCTTTTGGCCTAAGCGTCTTCGAGCAGGCCAGGATACTGTAACGGCAGCTTGTCCTGAAACACTTGTTTGCGCATTCGGGGTGTAGTAAGTAAAGTGGCCATTCTTGAGGTGCGCAGGGAGATTGAGGTGGTATATCTCATCCAAAGATGGAGTGTAGGGTGTCGTCTTGGAGCTCTCGTGGTGAGGATCACGATTTGAGCGATTTCCATGTCATTTGTGACGTCTTTGGTGACGTCATCAGTACGAGTGGTAGCGAAATTTTGATTAGTCGACCAATACATATGAAATGAAGAGGGACACGAGTTAATCCCTATATGTACAGACACTACCACACACCACCATTACCACCACCACACACTACCACACACCACCACCACCATCCCGTGGGGCGGAGCTCGGAGCGCTTGGAGCTCAGAGCTCGGAAGTGACGTCATCGTACGCATGCGCACGCATCTGTGGTGCCATCGGACCCTGGTGTACCCTATGCCCTACGGAGCATTGACGGGCGTCAACGCCCGGTGGTGGTGGTGGTGGTGTGTGGTGTGCTCGAAGACGCTTAGGCCAAAAGCGATTCTGGCCGGAGATTAAACTTTCTCAAACGACGGCTTCTGATTGGGCACGAGCCTACGAGAATTGTAAACATGGGTATGATGTACTGGAGGGATAATACAATGATTGGATTGTCATCCTTGTTGTTGTCTGTCGAAATCAAGGCGTTAAGGCTTTAAGATAAGCCGTTAAGGTGTTCAGATAGGGCGTTAAGGCGTTAAGATAAGGCGTTAAGGCGTTGATGGGCGTCACTGCATTTCGATGAATTAGTGACAATTCCATGGAATATCTAGAAAATCAAAGCTTCTGAGCTATTTCACCAGGGCGTTGAAGCGTTAAGCTTGGCGTTGGCGAGCGTTTCTACAAAATGACACCTTACACGACGCATTCGGACCGCGGATGGTCCATCTCTACCCCAAACACCTGCCTTCACACCCTCAAAATGCCCACTTTGGCTACTACTGCTACTGATGACGTCACCAATGACGTTACAGATGACGTGGACATCCCCCAAGTCGTGGTCCATACCACCAAAGCTTCACTTTGGCACCTCACACGACGCAGAATGGTCCCTCTTCTACCCAAACACCTTCCTTCACACCCCCAAAATTGCTGCTTTCTATACTACAGCCAGACTGCGCATGAGCGGAATGAGGAAAACAGACTACACGCCCATCCCGTCGGATGCTCCCTCACGAGTGCTTCAACCTGATACTTCACTCGACCCAATCGGACCAATATTTGCCCATGTCGGCCTCAAAATGTCTATTTCCATACCCTTTTTCCACAATTCCCTCTCTGCGTATGCGCAGAATGACGATATTCCTACCCCGCATCCACCCAGTTGGATGCTCCCTCACGTATGCTTCATTCGACCCAATCAGGCCACTAGGGGACCATCTCGACCCCAAAACGTTCCTTCCAATGCCCCTTTCACACAATTCCCTGTCTGCGCATGCGCAGAATGATGTCAGTTTCACATCACACCCATCCCGTCGGATGCTCCTTCACGAATGCTAAACATTGACACCTCGCGCGGACCAATAGTGGCCCACCTAGACCCCAAAACGTCAAATTTCCATACACTTTGTCTAATGTGCATGCGCAGAATGACGTCAGTTCCATGTCACACTCATCCCGTCGGATGCTCGCTCACGTATGCTTCACAATGATACCTCACTCGAACAAATCGGACCAAAAGTGGCCCACCTAGACCCCAAAGCGTCTATTTCACGTCTCCCGCACGTATGCTTCACATTCATAACTCACTCGACCCAATCAGACCAATAGTGGCCCACCTAGACCCCAAAACGTCTATTTCCATACACTTTGTCTACTGCGCATGCGCAGAATGACGTCAGTTCCACGTCACATCCCTCCCGTCGGATGCTCCCTCACGTATGCTTCACATTGATACCTCACTCGAGCCAATTGGACCACTAGGGTCCACCTCCACCCCAAAACGTCCACCCAGCGCTATTTACCCAGTGAGCATGCGTACAGTGACTTTTTCAAAAAAATTCACCGCTTAGCTTCGAGACCCCGCCCATCGTGTTCTACGTGGTGAGACGTGAAAAACAAGATCCCACAACCCATACCGCAATGAACTTGTGTGGGCTTCTCAGTGGGACCAACATTGTCCACTGAGCCAGTATGGGCCTATCCAGACCTCCGCGAACTTTTCGAAAAATTTCACCGCTTAGCTCCGAGACCCTCCCCTTCGTGTTCTACAGCTCGAAACGAAGAAAACACAACCCATAGTCAAATCCAAAAAAAAGACTACCCCTATACCCCATACAGGCATTTCCCGTATAGATGCAAATGGATGAATCAGGGGAGATGACGCGGAATTTGCGCCACAGAGGGTTCGCCCAGTCAGGGTTGTCTCCCTTACCTCTAGAGGGCAGCACGATCGATGTCGTGATGTCAAAAGGGGAACCCCCACAACAAGGCCTCCATTTTGTATGTTAATTTTTTGCGGAGATATACTGGACAATAAACGCTCGACCGTGGGGTCGCACGGATCCAAGACTGGTCATAATAACGTCGTCCAACACCTATAGAGTATCTTTATTACTATAAGTCTTACTTCCCATGGATTCATGTATTTTTTTCGTGCCAATACGGTTTTGGGGAAACCTGTATGGAGAAACTGAGGGTTCCCACTTGCCACTTAACATGGGCAATATTGTCGGGGACCCTGTGCATCCCATTGATGCTTCGGAAGGGCGCATAAAGGCTATATATTCTCCCGGAGAGGGTCGGAGATTGTCGGAGATCACCGGACATTATATTCCCGGACATTGCCGAAGATGACCGGAGATTCCCGAAGATTGCCGGACATTGTCCCCCGCGTATTTGAAATCTCGGGACTACTTCGCGGAGACTTGTTCCAGGAACCGGAAGCGACCGCAGCACCGCCGGAACCGGAAGCGACCGCATCACCGCGAAAGACTACATGCCCCCAAAGGTCACTTCCGGTCACGTGACAGTGTTGGAACTATTGTGACCTTGAACTCTAGCGACCTTGTCGCCAGCGCCCCTAGAGGCCATCTGCCGCTAAATCGGCCCCCAGATGCTCTTTATATACTACTAAGAACGTTCTTTTCAACAATTTCTTCAATGACAGTTTATGGACTGATTTCTTCTCTATAAATAGTTGAACAATTCATCTGAATTATAGGGTAGAGTAATCACAGAAAAACGAATTTTAAACTTGCGACTCCAGGAGGAATATTATAATTATTTTGAAAATTCACCAACACACCATTTCACCTTGCGTGAAAACTATAAAGTCACTATGCAAAAAAAATAATAATAATAACTTCCTGTCTTTAGAGAAACTGTGAAAATAAAACATTTGCGATATAGATTTTACAGTTTAATCCTCCCTAATAGATACGACTAAATCCACCCTGTGCCAACTGAATCTCAATTTTACATCACTACAAAAAAAAACAAAAAAAAACAACAACAACAACAACAACAACCATAAGACAGATAAAAATACTCGATCACTAACTAGAAAACTAGGAATACAACCTCTTCCAAATCAATTAAGCAGATTCAGATATAATATGTTCTAGATTTGTATCGTACGAGTGATACTAGACTTGGGCATCGAAAGCGTTAGTATAGGGTGGAGCCAAAGAGTAGTGACATTTTCGGTCCTCGTCCATGTAAAGACCATGTACGAGGACTTCGCCAATATGATCGAGACCCTCGTCTCCTATTCGACCATCTGCGTGAGCCCAGTCAAAGCAAATCGACACTTAACCGAACATGTGCGAATGGTCTTGGATCGTCTAAGATAGTCGTATTGTGAAAATAATTGACATTGCCAATTTAGAGAAATTAAAAGACAATACTACAGGTGAGTGAGTGAATATGATTCAACGTCGCTTTCAACGGGGCTTTACGGCTGGGGTCCTATTCCTTTTCAAACCTGGGAACCCCACGGGTGCCCAAGTTAGTCGCCTCTTACGACAAGCTATAATAGCTTTTAACGGAGTTCTGTTGAGAACTTACTAGTATGTTCCGGATAGCCTATTCCCGTCATCGTAATAGTAATATAGACAGGCCTGGGACGCTTCCGTCAGGGATACCTGAAAAAACAATGGTTGACGTATATCATATACGTATGTGGGTTGTCACAGTTCTACTTCTGCTCTACGATATACTTTTATATATCAGTAGTATAGAGTGCGTATTTGTTGTCGGGTCGACCTTTTACCGCTGGCAGTTGTGGGCCTATAGGGAAGTATATTGGTCACTTTTGGTGATGACGTATCGGGCGGGATTTCCTCCACTTTTTTATCGCAGAATTTGAAAGTGACCTTTTGACCTCCCCACTCTCCACCCAGTCAGAGGTCATAGGTCAATCCGACTCTCTTTCATGTATCGGGCTCAATTACATAGGAAGACATCATAATGTATTCGTGTTCATTCGTATTCGTGACACAAAGGTCAATAAATCCGTGTATACTCATAGAGGTGTGTACGATTTATTATTCGGCAATTTCACTGGAAATGGGATATAAGCGACACACCCCCAGACCACATGTTATTACTTTATACGACACCAAATGATCTTTGTCAACTTCAACACGAATAAATTATGACGTCTCCGTATGTAATTGAGCCACGGTATATGAAATTATAATACTGGAGTTTTATAAATATGGAATCATGAAGTTATTTCAAGCGTGATATATTATCACTATCACAGAGTAATTAGTTTGTAGAGTTCAGTTTGTTATACGCACTGCAAAAAAAAAAAAAATTATGCGGAGTTAACAATTGATTTCTGACAAGCTGCAAGGTAGACGACTAATTAAAATGGACGGACTTTAATACATAATAGTAATCTGCAATGTGTAGGATTCATTGGAAGTAGGAGCAGGGGGGTGCCTCATATCCATACACAGGTCGACTTCTCCGTTCACACTTCGAATTAGCTTTGAAATATCACCTCACCAGCTCTCTTAAAAAGAATTTTTAAATAGACACGAAACGTCATTGACCTCAAATCCAATTGAATTTCGGAATGTGTCGTATAAGTATAAGTAAGTTATTGGTTGACTGTCATGACATATGGCCACATTTACCACCGATTTCTCTCAAATAACCTAGAATACAGTCATCTTTTATTCCACTAAAAAGATCTTCTAAAGTAGCTTCTTGATAAAAAGAATATCTTACAATCTTAAAATCGATACAGTCGGTCAGAATATGTTTGACTGTGGGATCTTGTAATACACCATGGAGCTGGTTCCTTACACCATGGAGCTGGTTCCTTACACCATGGAGCTGGTTCCTTTTTTAGTAAATGTTCGCGAGATAATCGGGTATGGCCGATTCTACATCGCCTGATCATGGCTTGATCAAAACGTTTCTGGCTACTTGGATGAATATATCCTACAGTTTTTTGAAACTCATGAAGTTTGTTATTATTCACAGCATCCCATAAAGATTGAAACAGCTTTCTCACATAAGCACAGATAGAGGAATAGTGTCATTCTACCACTAGGGTGACAGGTAAAATCGTCCAGAAAAAAGGTATTTCTATGGTACCATACAAGTATATGAAGCTTTTGTTTCTCAAGTGGGGGTCATGGAATTTCAGGCGGTAACAGAGTTGACACTCAATAATCATACGGTCTAATTTGAGACAAGCTAATCATGACTATTTTTTACTCATACTTCTTTGGAACCTAATACTACTATTCGGTTTCACCACTGCATTGAAAATACGCAGCAAAGTTTAATAGTGCATATTTATACATCCAAATTTACGTTCTGGTAACAGAGTTGACATGGAAACCGGGACAAGAGGAAGAATGAATAATTTTCCTTTTCTATCCTCCCAGTATCTTAAAATCTAATGGTATTGTATTTATATAGTCTGATATAAAGGTAAATCTGTCGTGTTTTCTTGCAATAATGCAAATAAACACAGCCCAAATTTCACAAAAACTACAATGCTTGGCCACAGGGACATTCCAAATAGACGTCATTTAGGAGCTAAAAACAAGTAAATATTACCAATAAACATTTAATATTTTTAACTCAAATTTTTTTTAAAAAATCACTAGTTTGAAGGAAAAAATAGTGAAAATAGAGGTTTATATGGAAAGGTACCATGCCATGCCATTCCAGTTAAAATTTTGGTAAAAAATATCTCTCACAGATCCACGGGACCAAAAAATATACCGTTATGGTAGAATGACTCTATATGGGATTCCAACAAGATCAACCTCATATATAGGGCTGCCTTAACCATATCATAAGCTTCAGTATTTCCTTTGATGCCACCGTGGCTAAGCAACCAACAAAACAGAACATCAATATGTTGATGAAATCTACGGTCATATAATTGTAGGATGTTCAAAATGGTGGGTTGAGTTGAAGTTCCACTCGCTTGAAGGCATGACAGGTCTATACCTTCAATAGAGCTTTGGCTTCGGCAATGAAAATCGAACTTCTACCTGCAAGTCCACAGAGAGAGAGAGAGAGAGAGGGGGAGAGGGAGAGGGAGAGGGAGAGAGAGAGAGAGAGAGATCTGGTTCGGCTCTGGTTTGTAAATGAAATTTACATCTCGGATTTGAATGTTTCGGTGGTCTGATCTATCAAGGCCAATTCGAAGAGTGAACGGATAATTAGACTTGTGTATGAAGATGGGGTGCCCGAAAACGAACGACATGTCATTTCACTCAGAGTTTGTCGTATGCTTATACATATAGCAATATTGTGAATTAATGATATCTGACATATTTCTAACCTAAATATTCATTAAGGCACGCATATTCCCAAATAGCTCTCTAACGTTGAAACAACGTTGATATTTGGTCGATACCCTTCAAAATGGTTAGCGTTAGCAAGTGTACGTCAAAACAACGTTAAAGGCCCATTCTCACGATGCGACTTGTAGTACCAACTCGACAGGGGAATCCCCCGATTTGTAGCATGCAACTAATCGCATGAAATAGAACCTGTTCTATTTCATACGATTTGTAGCATGCGAGGAGTGATCTCACGATGCAAAAGAGTTGTGTGCTACAAGTTGTTACTACAAATCGCACCGTGAGAATGGGCCTTAAGGACTCGAGGCTCGGGGAATAGGCTCAAACTATCGATATTTTTTTCTTTGCATATTTCAAAAGTTGAAGAAAAAACCTATCAAGTGTTTCTGTTATTTTCCTTAAAAAATGTTTGCAAACGTGAAATTTTAGCTCTCAAAAATTCACTGTCTGTGGAAGAACTCTGTGCTGTGGGGATTAGCGCGCATTACTCACAGTCGGTGTTATCGCCTGCTGCGACTTCGCACCTTGGCTAATCACTTGTCACTGCAATACACACAATTCACACGCTGGGCTCATTTATACAATTAGTTGCTTTTCTACTACTTTCATGCCAAAGCCGCCATCATTTACAAAATATTGAACAGGAAATTATATGGTCTATCTCAGTGTTTTCGCGCCACATGACAAAATAAAAAAATACAAACACACTGCTCAGGTGGTCAACCATTTCCGGAAAGCATGTGGTATATGCAGATATATATATTGCGAATTTGCGTAATGTTTTTCATAATATCTCACTTGACATTCTATCAACATATCTTACTTGCCAACACAATCATGGGAAGAAAACGTTACAAAATTAGTAGGACACGCATCCAGGCAAAAAGAAACTTTGATAAACATTATTACACGACTCCTGCTGTTCGGTCATATATACCTCCGATTCAGTATTACTTCATACAGCATTATCGCATTATACATGCGGCAAATGTAGAAAGTGAGGTATTCATTCAAAATAAATACTTTACGTATTCACCATCGTACATATAATTATAAAAAGGACAAACATTATTCCCGCAAATTGTATACTTTCGCGATAATAGTAAAGTTTTTTAACTCTACCGGAAATGGCCGCTGCCAGGTTTTTTCCCCGTTTGAGGTCTGTGGACTGACCAGTTCCTGTTTTCTTCTCTTTCCTTGAGCTAGACCTTTTTCAGTCGGCAGTTAAATCCATGAATGTCCAATTGCCGCAAATCACATCTCTGTAAGCCTTCTATAGAATGCTTGACGTCTACTCAATCACCCGCGGTGAGGGATTTCGGAAGGCGCGAAAACTGACCAACATATTCCATCATAAAAATTCATCTTCGCGACTGGTTTTCTACACTTTCTCAAAATATATTGTTCCAAAGTGATTAAAGAACGTTTGGTCTATAATCCCTATATGTTGTGTGAGAATATTGTGTCATTATCATCAAGTAGCGGATAATAATTACAGAATATCATCTGAAAAGTAGATTATTTTTGTTTACGGTCTATATCCGACATATTTTTTTACACAGCTGGTACATACAAACTTGCTAATAACTTCTCTATTTTTCATCCGATCATGTCAATTTTTGGGGAGCACCGGTACGTTAACGTATGGTCGCCGATACCGTCAGAACTTGGGTGGTTCGCACACGTTGAAACAACGTGGATATCTAGTTGATATCATCGTGTCAATTTGGCATCGACTCGCGAACGTTTAATCTAGATTAGAAACCACCCCGTTAATCAACCGACGTACACAAAATTAAAAAAAAATTATTGGGAATTTTTTTCGTTATCTATAAGATTTATTGCAAATCATGAACTATTTTAGATCCTTTTGATCTACTTTGCTCCGAAATACGCAATGAGTGTGCACGGTTACTTTGTTATCATTGAAACTCTGTGTAGGATTTTGTTCAACGACTAAGGTATAAAATCACAACAGGTGGACACCGACGGTAAAGTACGCACACACCATGTACATACACACTGAAATACAAACTTGTGTGTGTTGTAAGCAAAAGCAAAAGAGGCGTTTTGGTCTATTAATTTGCTGTGCTAAACATTCTGACAACAAAGCGTGAGGTAACTGCCATACCTGTGAAACGCAGGTGTTTCGCTGATTTACATTATAGCAGAAGTCCATCAAACACAGTTTCATGAACTTCTGATTATAGGTATAGCATTTTTGTATGAAAATCTATTAAATATTTGATTATTAACGTTGCGAAAACGTTGGTTGAACCAGTTTTAACGTTGGCGAATGTCAGTAATCTCACGTCATTTCAATGAGTAAAATGGCGTTGATATGTCGTCGTCTTCTAACGTTGTTTCAAAACCGAAGGAAACACTTAATCAGTATTAGATAAACGTTAGTGTTCTATCAGGGTTGGTCCTACGCGCGTAATGTGGTTGCGAATTTTGTCCGTCTGTCCGTTCGATATATCCAGTTCCAGTCCATCAACTTTTGATATCTGTGCAATACCGGTATATATATTTCCATATGATGAATTTGTACCATTTTTACTTAACTTATACACGATGCACATAGAAATCAATCTATTTTGAGGTCAACTGATCAAGGTCACTTCGGCCTCTCTCACGACGAACAATTTCTGACAGATGTTAGAGGAGATTACCAGAAATCAGAAATTATCCGTAGTGTGGCTGAAAGGTTAGATGCTCGGACTAATCAAAAGTATGCCTATAGATCTATATATCTGTACGGTACCAAAATTTATTCAGGTCTACCCCATGTGAGATCACAAATATTAAATCTGGTCAAATGTGCGGGCGTATCTTGAAGCCATGTGGGATGTTGTTTATATGAGGCACTGTCATCATTGCATGAAGATATCCTCATGAAACGTTCCAGAGGACAGCGAATGTCGCCTTTGTCCATTGTTATTACGCCAGTGCGAGAAGCCCCATTCGATTTGAAGACCGGTGAAATAGCTGCCTAATCAAAAAATATGGTAACCGTTTTAAAGAAAAATACATGGGACCTAATACAAATCTGTGCCTTTCACCTCTAAGCTTAGTTATGCGGGCATGATGCCAATGTTGGCCTATACTGAGTTGCACTGCATTGCATGATACAAATGGCGGATGTATTGAATTATTAAATAAATCAGTTCGTTTCTCACCTTTGGTATTTCCATGCAATATTCTTAACATAAAATCATAGCACACCTGCAATTAACACCTACAACGAACTTACCGACAACAGACAAGGCAGAAAGTATAATTTAGACCAAACAGAAGAGATGATATTTCGCATTTTCACCGGACTGGATTCCACTTGCAGACATATCAAATCTGGTCAGAATGGGAAGGCTAAAACATGCATGGTATATATCTATCTATCTATATGCTATATTGATTACATGCTGTGGTATCACAAAGCTATCACCGTAAGCCATACACGGTAGATGTATCGAGGGTTTGCATCTGCTGGGTTGATTATTGACACAGCGTTGTTACTATGACAACGAAGCATCCCCATTTGCCATGATGATGAAGTCTGCATCCACTGATCGATAGTAAACTATGGTTGACCGTCTACATCGAACAGGCTAACCCTTATCAATTATGTGGCGTCATTTCTAGTCAATAATGATGGAGGTGTGGGCATCCCTGAACGAGATTAGGAAGGGGTGGGGGCGAGGGGGGGGGGGAGGCAGCCCTAAACCGTCACAATAAGGATCCCGTCTGACCGTCTCTTTCATGGTAGCTCCGACCACATTTGTCATTTGTCATGTTCAAGCGGCCATGGACGACCATATAAAGTATGGCTGGTAACATATGTACCACAAAATGTATGATCAGCGTGACTAAGTTCTTCTGACAGTGTAATCAGCCATCGAGTGTCCCCCTAATCATTTACCGGTGACCATCAAAACTGACCGATAGGAAATGAAACTTGTACTGACTGGCTATATACCACAGGTGGATCATATATGGGCAGTCACCATCATTTATGGGCGATCATCATCATTCATACTTGGTCACCATCATTTTATAGGTGGTCACCTTCATCTGTGAGTGAGTGAATATTATTTAACGTCGTTTTCAACACTATTTCAGTCATATCACGACGTTTGGTTCCTGTTACTTTTCATACCAGGGAACCTCATGGGTGCCTCAGTTAGTCATCTCTTACGATCATATACAGGTGGTCACCCTCACTTATAGGGGGTCACCCTCATGTACTGGTGGTCACAATCATTTATAGAAAAGAATTAGACCCTGGTATTCAAGAAATGCTTGAAACGAATGCTTCAAAATATTGTCTGTGGTGTAAATTGGACAAAACTGTTTTCAATCTCAGTGATGATGTATTTCTAGGCATTGTATATATAAGCCCACAGAATTCAACGCTTTATAATAACTCCAATTATGATTCCACCGAAGCATTGGCACTTTTGGAGAAAGACATTGTCACATTTTCCAAAGCGGGTAACATATTCTTATTAGGCGATTTTAATTCCCGGATTCCTGCTAAAACTCATGACTTTGTTCAAGATGACTGTGTATCTGATAATCTTATCTCTTACTGTTTACCAGAAGATTATGAACAAGATCTCTGTTTTAGCAGACTTTCTTCTGATTTTCACTCTAATATGTATGGTAACCATTTAGCCGAGATATGTATATCCACAGGATTGAGAATTCTTAATGGTAGAGTTTTGGGTGACCTCATGGGGAAATTTACTTCGTATAATTACATGGGAGCTAGTGTTGTTGACTATGGCATAGTGAGTAAGAGTTTGCTCCCCAATATTCTCCTATTCAAGGTTCACTCCCTTCATGAAACATTATCAGACCATTGCCTTATTTCTGCATCTCTAAAAAGTGTCAAACCATTTTTGCTAAAGCGTCATCTTGTCAAATTACACCCCTTACCAGCAAAATTCATTTGGTCCCCTGAGAATAAAGGTGCTTTTTGTAATTCAATACAGTCTGAAGAAGTTCAGTTACAACTGGCTCATGTTGCGAGCAGGAACATTTCTGATCAGGCATCAGCGACTTCAATTATACACAGTTTTACCGAGACTATCAATAATGTAGCCTCTCAACACCTTAAAGTAATCGCACCGAGACGAACAGACAGGAAGCCTTCAAAAGCGAACACAAATAAACGCAACCATGACAAGAAGTGGTATGATAGTTCATGTAAAACTTTATTGTTACAACTTCGCAGAGCCTCTAACGTGTATGATAGAAGTCCTCTAAAATATATAAATGCGCGTAATCAATATTATAAGCTGAAAAAGCAATACAAAAAGCATCTCCAATTCAAACGTTTTTCCTATCGACAAGCAGTAATGGATGAATTGGAACAGTGTGATGGCAGTGATCCTAAACAGTACTGGAAGCTTTTGGACCAGCTGAAGGAAAATAGGAAAAACAAGTCTAAAAACCAAATAGACCCCAATGTCTGGTACCACCATTTCCAAAATATCACCCATGCCCAGTCTGAATCATTGTATGATAACGAATTTGAGAGTGACATTAACCTCAAATTAGCTTTCTGGAGAAGCAGCCAACTACGGCTCATTTCCTTAATCGACCCTGTAGCACTACAGAAATTTATGCTGCTTTATCTAAACTACACAATGGCAAGTCAGCCGGTGAGGATATGGTCACTAACGAAATGCTTAGGCATGCCAAATCTTCCTTACATCCATATGTTCACACTATTTTTAACAAACTTTTGGCCAGTGGATACTTCCCCGAGTGCTGGAAATCTTCTCTCCTCGTACCTTTGTATAAATCGGGTGGCATTAATGATCCGAACAATTATAGAGGAATAGCTATTAGTAGCTGCCTTTCCAAATTATTTTGTTCTGTATTAAATAACAGGCTTCAAAGTCACTTGGAAGGTCTTGGTAAACCACACGACTCGCAATTCGGATTTCGTAAAGACCATCGAGCGTCTGACAGCGTTTTTATCTTGAAATCTGTAATTGATTCTCATATTAGTCAAAGTAAACGTGTCTACGCCTGTTTTGTTGACCTATACGTAAAGCTTTTGATACTGTTTGGCGTAACGGTTTGCTATATAAGTTAATGAAGTCAAAGGTAACTGGTAATGTTTATAATATTATCAAATCCATGTATTCTGATCCTACTTTACGTGTCAGACTCAGTGACGGTATATAACCGACAGTTTTACATGTACCTCCCGACAAGGAGTACTACAGGGCAATAATTTGAGCCCAACTTTATTCAATATATTTGTTGATGATATTCCGGATATATTTGATGAAGATTGTGATCCTGTAGTCCTGGGTAACGTTTTTCTACACTGTTTGTTATATGCAGATGACCTGGTCATCACGAGCCTATATCATCAGAAGGTCTTTACAAGGCTTTGGAAAAATTAAATGCATACTGCATAAAATGGAAACTAGAACTCAATTTTCAGAAAACGAAAGCTATGTTTTTCCAAGTCTGGCCGATCGCCTAATTTTCGCGTATGTATCGGAAATAATGTTATTCAAATCGTGCAACAGTATTTATACCTTGGAACACTGTTTTGTTCGAACGAAAAGTGGTCCAGAGCCATGGAAAACTTGAAAGGGAGAGCCTTGAAGTCATTCTATAAAATGAGCCAACTTATAGGTGATGATCCTAGGCCCACTCTCAGCACAAAGATTTTTGATAGCGTGGTCAAACCAGTTCTTTTATATAATTCCGAAATTTGGGGTGTTGAAGATATTCATGAATGTTCCCCCATTGAAAGTGTTCATACCAAGTTTTGCAAGTTTACTCTTGGGGTGAACAAAAAGGCGTGTAATTCTGCTGTACGGGCAGAATTCCCATGGCACTACAAGCCAAGATTAACGCAATCAAATACTGGTGTAGGCTTGTTAATTTGCCGAACTCCAGGCTTGTGAAACAGGCTTACCAGCATTGTCTCCAGTTTTCCGAGCCTGGGAGTTCTACATACTGTGACAAAATCAAGAAAATCTTATCTGTACACGGGTTTTATCATGTGTGGTTAACAACAATCCTTCTTGCATGTAGGTAACTTTCATCGTACATTTTCCAGACGTGTTATCGACCAGTTCACACAGGACTGGCGAAGCACGATGTCTAGTCCATTGAATCATAAATTAGATCTTTATGCTACACTGAAAAATGAATATTGTTTTGAAAAATACTTAACTTTTAATTTGTCTAAACCTCAACGTGTGCTGATTACCAAATTACGGATAAGTAATCACACTTTAGAAATTGAATCAGGTCGTTATCACCAACCCATAATTCCAAGAGAAATGCGTACTTGCCAGAACTGCGGGAGCTCTGTTGGTGATGAATTTCATTTTGTAATGTGTTGCTCAAATAATGAGGATTTGAGACGAACTCTTTACTGATTTAAACATCGATATTCAAAAGTATCCTGCTCGCTCAATATTTTCGATGTGACTCGTATAAATTCACCAGTTTGTTCGCTAAATATTTGTACACAAGTTTTAATAGAAGACTTCCTTCAATAAAGGAGTCATCCCGGTTTGTAGTCCGTGAATTTTAATCTGCATCACATGTCTTTTACCTTGTATATAGTTGTATTTGTTTATGTCTTGTTGTGTGGCCTTAACCAATGTAAATTGTGTTTGTGCCTAATAAAGAATTTGAATTTATAGATGGTCACCATTATTTGTGGTCACCGTCATTTATAGGTGGTCACCAATATTTGTGGTCACCGTCTTTTAGAGGTGGTCACCATCATTTAAGGAGTGACACCATCATTAATAGGTGGTCGTCATCATTTATAGGTGGTCACTATCATATATGGAGTTTTATCACCATTTATAGGTGGCCACCATCATATATAGGTGGACACAATCAATTATAGGTGGTCACCCTCGTGTATGGATGATCACCCTCATGTCGGGTCACCATCATTTATAGGTGGTCGTCATCACTTACAGATGATCGCCATCATTAATAGGTGGTTACCATACATTTATAGGTGGTCACCATTTTTAGGTGGTCGCTATCATTTATAGGTGGTCACCATCGCCTATATATGATCACCATCATTCTTAGGTGGTCATCCTCATTTATAGATGGACATCATCATTATTAGATGGTCGTTATCATTTATAGGTGGTCACCCCCGTTTATAGGTGATCACCATCATATATGGAGTGTTAATACAATTAATAGATGGTCACCGTCATTTACAGGTGGACATCATTATTAATAGGTGGTCACTATCATTTGTAGGTCGACACCATCATTTATAGGTGGTCGCCATTATTTATAGGTGGTCAATCCCATTCATAGGTGGCTAGCCTCATTTATAGGTGGTCACCATCATATGCGGAGTGTCACCACCATTTATAGGTGGTCACCATTTACAGATGGACATCATTATAGGGGGTCACTTTCATATGTAGATGGTCACTATCATTGATAAGTGGCCACCATCACTTATAGGTGGTCACCCTCATGTAGGAATGATCCCCATTTATAGGTGGTCACCATCATTTACGGGTGGTGGTCATCAGTTAGTAAGTGAACATGATTTAGCGTCACTTTCAATCATATCATGATGTTTGGGTCCTATTCCTTTCCTCACCCGGGAACCTCACGGGTGCCCCAGTTAGTCACCTCTTATGGCAAGCTGTCTGAGGTGCTGAGGCCTATTCTTAACATGACCTGGGGTGTGTACAAAGACAACCCCAGGTCAACCACGGGGCTGGTCGCCATCATTTATAGGTGGTCACCATCGCCTATTCGTGGTCACCATCATTCTTAGGTGGACATCCTCATGTATTGGTGGTCATCCTCAATTATGGGTGGTCACCATCATTTATGGGTGATATCGTCATCATTTATAGGTGATCACTTTCATCTATAGGTGGTCACCATCATTTACATGTGGTCACCATCATTTATGGGTGGTCAACCTCATATGTGTTCGCCATTATTTATAGGTGACCATGCTCATGTATGGGTGGTCACCATCTTATACCGGTAGTATGGAGTTTCACCACCATTTATAGGTGGTCACCATCATTTGCAGGTGGATATCATCATTCATATGTGGTCACCCTCATATATAGGTGCTCATCATCCTTTATAGGTGGTCACAATCAAGTATAGATGGTCACCCGCGTGGAAGGATGATCACCCTCATGTTCGGGTCACCACCATTTATAGGTGGTAACCATCATTTATAGGTGGTCACTATAGGTGGTCACCAACATTTATAGGTGGTCGCCATCAATTACAGGTGGTCACCGTCGCCTATACATGGTCACCATCATTCTTAGGTGGTCATCCTCATGTATAGGTGGTCACCATCATTTATAGATGGATATCATTAATAGGTGGTCGCCATTATTTATAGGTGGTCACCCCCATTTATAGGTGGTCACTATCATATATGGAGTTTCATCACCATTTATAGGTGGTCACCATCATTTACAGGTGGACATCATCATTAATAGGTGGTCACCCTCATATATAGGTGGACACCATCATTTATAGGTGGTCACAATCATTTATAGGTGGTCACACTCGTGTATGGATGATCACCCTCATGTTCGGGTGACTACCGTTTTTAGGTGGTCACCATCATTTATAGGTGGTCACCATCATTTATAGGTGATCAACATCGCCAATACGTGGTTACCATCATTCTCGAGTGGTCATCCTCATATGTAGATGGTCATCATCATTTATAGGTGGTCACCATTATTTATAGGCGGCCATCCTTATGTATAGGTGATCATTCTCATGTATGGGTAGTCACCACCATTTATAGGTGATCAACATCGCCAATACGTGGTTACCATCATTCTTGGGTGGTCATCCTCATGTGTAGATGGTCACCTATCATTTATAGGTGGGCATCATCAATAATAGGTTATCGTCATCATTTATAGGTAGTCAACCCCATTCATAGGTGGTCAGCCTCATTTATAGATGGTCACCATCATATGCGGAGTATCACCACCATTTATAGGTGGTCATCCTCGTTTACAGGTGGACATCATCATTAGTATGTGGTCACTAACATTGATAAGTGGCCACCATCATTTATAGGTGGTCACCCTCATGTAGGAGTGATCTCCATTTATAGGTGGTCACCACCATTTATATGTGACCACCATCATTTACGGGTGGTGGTCATCAGTTAGTAAGTGAACATGATTTAACGTCACTTTCAATCATACCCGGATATTCGGGTCCTATTCCTTTCCTCACCCGAGAACCTCACGGGTGCCCTAGTTAGTCGCCTCTTATAGCAAGCTGTCCGAGGTGCCGAGGCCTATTCTTAACATGACCGTCGTCAACCACGGGAGCCTCACAGGGCTGGTCGCCATCATTTATAGGTGGTCACCATCGCCTATTCGTAGTCACCATCATTCAGGTGGTCATCCTTATGTATATGTGGTTATCACCATTTGTAGGTGATCGCCATCATTTATAGGTGGTCACCATTGCTTATACGTGGTCACCATCATTTATAGGTGGTCCCCATTTATATACGGTCACCCTCATGAATGGGTGATCATCTTCATTTATAGGTGGTCACCATCATTTATAAGTGGTCACCATAATTTACAGGTTTCGCCTTCATCTATAGGTGGTCGCTATCATTTATATGTGATCACCATTGCCTATTCGTAGTCACCATCATTCTTAGGTGGACATCCTCAATTATTGGTGGTCACCATCATTTATGGGTGACCACTTTCATCTATAGGTGGTCACCATCATGTATAGGTGATCAGCATCATTTATAGGTGTCCATGCTCATGTATGGGTGGTCACCATCATATACAGGTGGTCAGCCTCAATTATAGGTGGTCACCCTCATTTACGGATGATCATTACTTCTAGGTGGTCACCATCATTTATCGGTGGTCACCATGATTTACAGGTGATCGCCGTCATTTACAGGTGGTCGCCATCATTCATAGGTGGTCACCCTAATGTGATGGTGGTCCCCATCATATATGGGTAGTCACCATCATTTATAGGTGGTCACCATCATTTACAGGTGGTGAACCTATACCTACTGTTAGACTTGATATAGCGGCCATGTGGTCACTTAGTTTCCACATGAACCTAAGGCTCAGTAATACTCTGTATTCTAGTCTAAATGTGAGGTGACGAGAAAGAATATACTGCTGAGTCATATGTTTGCTTTTTAGTGACCAGTTGTCAATTTTTCTCACCTCTTACCTATCTCAGCAATCCTATTGATGCCCTCAATGTGGATGTTCTGGAAAAGGCATTCATCGAAGAACAACTGATTTGTGTTTAAGAAATAATGTTTTCATAGGCGTGCTCATTGGTTATTTTACGCAAGGTTAGTGTTGGAAAGTTTTCATTTTAGAGCAAGGGCGAAACCTGCGCCCTAAAATTTATAAACTTCCGCACACTAACCGTGCGCAAGATAAACATTGAGCACGCATATGAAAACATTACTTCTATTCTATTGAACTATTCAAATTGATTATCAACAAAACAGTTGAGAAAATATGGTAAACTCTGACAACCTTTCTCCCCTTTGTTGAAAACATCTGTTCAATGATATTGGCACGATGCTCCCATCTTAGTTGGCATCGTGCCAATACAGCGGATGAGTTTATGTCCTCTCTCAAAGGGGGGGTTTTTCTGTCAGCTGAGAGAGGCTGTGTGGAACATACATGGTATATAGGTCTGTTTTGGTCACTGTTCCACACCTGGTGTGGTTGAGTTTCGTTGACATCAGTCAAGACCTGCCTTAACGCCCATCAACACCTGTCAACGCCCATCTTAACACCTGTCCATAAATGCAAATTGAATGAGAGGTCCGATGACAGTGATAGAGAAGAGTTTTAATGGAAGTTTACCAAGACTGTATATTATAAGGTAAAGATTATTTATTTCACCTTACATTCGATCCATACTAGAGTTTAACAAGTAACATTATAATATACATATCTGACAAGTCAAGATCCATTAAACAGTAAAACCAGCTCTCTGTATTGGAGGTCAAAACATACAAACAGTTCCAGGAGATATGAACAGGTGATCAATTGAAGCTTCTTTTTTTTCTCGTTTTGGTAGATTTTATATTTTGAATGATATTTTACCGATTTTAAGCAAAGCTTGAGCGCGATGGGGTCATGTTATATCATATCCTACCATGCAGGTAACACCAATATTCAGATAAACATGTACATGTTAAACTGTTTAAACCATTCTGATATCAGCACAGGGGTCGTGGTTTAACTTAACTCAAATTGGTCGTGAATGTAGCCTTGTGAGCGTTGCACATAGGAAGTATTGACAAATGAGGTTTTTGTCACGGCTTGTAAGGATTCCGTGCTGTTCGCTTAAGTAGACTTTCTTATGATGCAGTCATATCCGCAGAAGTAAACCCGCAAATACAACTGTATTTTAACCAGAGTAATCTCCCTTGCTCCCATCATGTTTTTCCAGGAGACTGAGGCCACACCAAGTTTATTTTTTGTTTCATGAGCAGATTTTATTTTTTTCACGGTTCGAGGTAATAATAAAAATAAAACTCTACGTTTTAAGTTCACCCCTTTCTTTCTGCAGCTAGTTGATTTTCCGCTCATCTGGCCCTGTCGCTAATGTCTAATTAGTATTTCCTCCAACCTTGAAAACAAATAAAATACGGCCGTGAAACAAAAAATAAAATGTGTGGCCTCAGGATCACTTCCAGGAGAAATGGAAATGTGATGAAGTGTGGTGGTCATCTTTATTACAGCAACCCAGTTTCTATGTTCCCACTTCATACTTGCCTTGATGTATCTGGCCACCTTCAGTGTTCGAAATCCAAGGTGTAAATTTCATCTACGAATGAGAGACAGACCAATCAGAGCCTACCCGCTGATTGTGTGTAGGGTGACATCACCCTCAAGTAGCTACGCCATTCCTCCTAATATGGTGGTTGTGTTAGCCCAATATGTATGTCAGCCAATCAATAATGCTCTTCTATGACATTTCAAAATTCAAATGGTTTCAAGTTCAGTGATGTCTCGTGTCTATTTATAAGTTCGTGGAACATTGAATCGGGTCTGATATATCAAGGTTAAGTTGAAAGTGAAAGTGAAAGGTAGGAATTGGCTTAGTGGAATAAAGATGGAATCCAGAAGAGTGATCAACAGCTCTCCTGGACTGTACCAACAAAATAATCTGATTACTGGTGAATTGTTTCCAGGTAATCTACGGTAATTCCCCTAATAATTCTATCACAGGAAGTGGAGCAAAAATGGCTTATATTTGGCAAAATTCTTCAAGGCACCAGATACAAAGTGTCACATTTTGTCATTATATGACGTTTCTTCAATTTGAATGAAGAATGGGAATGTTACTTTTTGTCTGTGTTTGAATAACAGAGTTTGAAAGTGAGCTTCCTGTGATTGAATTATTAGGGGAATTACCATAGCCAGTAAATACATCAGACCATGGCTGCCATAAAAGGGAGATAACCATCAGTTTATTTGTCTGCTTCAAGCAATAATATTCAGCGCGACTTGCTTTCTGCTGATTTTTTTAAGGTAGATGCTTTCATTGAAGTGAAAATAAAAACATCAGACATCATGTGATCTGGTCTTATAAGGCAGTGTAAGAACTTTCAACGCCTTGTCCAATCAGTTTTCCCGCACAAATGAACACACAGATGCAGTCATGTGCCACTCCTCAATCAGTGGTATTTGGTTTTAGTACAAGCTCTCTGCATTGGCATTTCGTGGTTTCTTGATCTTTTCAAAGTTCTTTAAAATGAGGTCATGCAGACTTGCCTGGAAAAAAAAAGATAGGAAAGAGGGGAATTAAGATGCACTGTCTACATACAACAATCTGAGACAAATCTAAATCAACAAGAGCTAGAATTCTGAATTTATCTAAAGAATTTGCACTGAATCTAAATCATCTGAATCTAATATCCAAATTCATGAGGATTACATACAATAGATTATCCAGCATTTAGCCAATGACAAGCGGACTCACACGGTTAGGCCTGGTGCACACCACCAAGTTTTGACAAGTGAAACTAAATTTATGGAATTCTTTAGAGGCCATTAGCTTGCTTTCAAGCTTATTTCATGGACAATGAACAGGATATAGCTAATGGTCGTAACAGTCTTTCACAAATTTGGTCTCACTTGTCAAAGAAAATGGGTCATGTGTACCAGGCCTTAAGCTTGAGAGAAACCATCCTTAGAATATCAAAGACAGACACTTATTTCCATGAGAGGTAACTTCCACATGAGCTCTTATTGAATTAATTGTGAAAACTCTTTCTAGGACAGCTAGAAACAAGAGCCTTATGGGCTTTAAATATACGCCTGCACAGAAACTTTGACTGCAGAAACCAAACTCAAAGGAGAGAAAAATTTGGAGGGGCTAGCTGGAGAGGCTGCGAGTTCAGTCAGTCAAATTGGGAAAGCTTCATCAATCATCATTTACATGTGTTGTATGAATTTGGGAGCCCAGATGTAATCCTTCAAAAGCTATCACCAATACTACTATATGACCTTGATAAAATAGGTCAAGGTCAGTCAAATTCAATATGCTTCAGATAGTTTAGATGTAATTCTTCAAAAGAGAACATAAAAACTAGAATATGACCTTGATAAAACAGGTCAAGGTCAGTCAAATTCAATAGGCTTCAGACCCATTTGCATATGTTATACAGATTTGGGAAGCCTGACAAATCCTTCAAGAGATATTGTGTTACGGTGTAACTGTGGTACTTTTGCAAGTTTACGTCATATTCAAGATAAACTTCAAAATTATAGGATTTACACCGTTTTTTTGTTTTGAGACTTTAATATCAACACTTTCTTTGTTAATAGTGTTATTGTAGTGCACAAAGCCGCAAGCATGTCGGAATTTGTGACATTGTTATGGAACGATTAACCACGTCACAGCACAACATTGTTACAAATCTGTTGCTGTGATGTCCCGCAGACTGTGCAGGACTCGCAAAGGATGACATCGACAATGTCATCTCTGACGTCAAAATGGGCAGTAAAGATTTGTCTCCCACTGTGGGAAGCTGCCCTTGAATCCTCTGAGACATGATACAAGTCAAAAGTTGGAAAAACTTCATCACATTTTATTATTCACATCATTATGTTGACTATCACGTAAACTTGCAAAAGTACCACAGTTACACTTTAAGCAAGATGGACATGATGGACAAACAGACATAACGCAGATGGCCAAATTTTCCCCAAGGCATACAAAGCAATAACCTTCCACAGTCAACAGGCCAAAATAAATCATGATCATGATATACAACCTCGACTATCAACGGGCTTATAAAAATGTTTAATTACATTTTTGCACATGGTAATAAAGTGGAGAAAACCAGTGCTTACATTTTTGCACAGAAAAGTTTATTTTACTGACAAAAGGAAAAAAAAAATCTTTTTACCAGTGTTCAGCACACGACGCCAAAACAGCTGTGCTATTATAGCATTTCACATCAAATATTCTTTCATATGTCAGACATTTTACATCAAGGCATGGGTCACAGGACAGTCATTTATTACAGCAGTAATCTGATGCTGTATTTGTTTCTTATTCCGAGATCAGTTATTTCAACTCGAGCGGGCAACCAGATCATGGAATTGTATCAATAGATCACATTTGGTTCACACCCGGAAACCACACAGGTAGGATGCTATTCCTTTTAACACCCAAGACCCAATGGTGGGGTCCTATTCCTTTTCACAATCGGTAACCTCAAGGGTGCACCAGTTAGTCGCCTCTTTAAATACGACAAGCTCTCTGAGGGGCTAAGGCCTATTCTTACCCTGACCTGGAGTGAAGAGACATTATTCAATAATATATACAAGGCAAGGTTTGTAGAATGGCAATTTCTGGACAAGGCTAACTGTGCAACCTGTGGTCACATTTTTCTCATCATTATTAGATAATAGACGTTAATATGACTATCGTCGTGGCAAAGGGAAATAGAAGCTCGACTTAACAGCATGCATTCACCAATTTACTATTGGACATGCCAAAAAGTGTTTGATCATGAACAGCGAATACAGGGTTACTGATTATGCCGCTATGAGGTGGATCTATACCAATCAGTCAGACACTCCACTATGTGCCTGGGTTAGTGTCGCGTTTTATAGAGCCAATATAATAATTGATGCTAACACAATCCCACATGATGTGGTTGTTCATGCAGGCAGCATAAACTCGACTGAACACAGACACTTACATAATGGTTCCGGAGTTCACAGCAGATAAGGCGGAGACTAATGAACTCTTTCTCATCGACTTCTCTTACTGACTGTCGATAATCGTCCTGAAATGAAGATGAACATAATTAGTGTAATGTGCTGAGAACTCCTCAGCCTTGGCGATATTTAAATAGGTCACAGTAAAACTTCACCTTCTGTCTGAATGTCCCTCAGTATAGCATGGCTTTCTAAATGCTCCCCTCGATTTTCAAGTTAAATATGATCTATATACTGCAATAGTATGACTTGCCTACAATGTACTCTAACTTTGTCACTCAAATTCAGCATAAAAAGGAGCATGATGAGGGACAAGTTTAACTTGATTCATGACCTTTTGATAATAGAGCAAGGGTTACAGAACTGGTGTAGACCATTTAACTTTTGTATGCCCAGGCCGAACTTCTCTACACATCTATTTCCTGTAGGTGAAATCAGTGTGTACATAGTGGTATGGTACCACAGTGGGGACCACCTCTTCAATGTAACAGTACCAGAGCCGACACACAGTCACCGATGGTCCACACTGGTGCCGCTATGGTACCATTATGGTGAAGAGGTGTCACCACTTGGGCCCGTAGTTAAGGGGTGTTTTCTGGGTTCGGGCGAAGCCCCTTTTAGAAAAAATAAGATCTGTTTTTATACAAATTCCCTTTCAGACTGAAGCGAACCCCCTATTTGCCCCTTTTCTCATACAGCAAACCCCCTGATGTGCCCTTCTGAAGTGAAGGCGAACCATCCCACAAGAAATCTTGGCTACATCCCTGCCGCTATGGTACCATACCACTATGTACATAATGTTTTCATTGGTGGATAACACAGGTGTGTATAGTGTGGTGCATATCTCAGGGTTATAAGGAGGGATAGGTGTACGTTGACCCAAGGACTTTGTGAATATCGGGCATGGTCATTGTTCATGAATAAGCTTGTAGGTGCAGTAAGGCTAAGTCTAATCGTTCTTCAAATATGGTGTTACAAATTGGGGGAAAAATGCACCTGACCAACTTTGACTTGGTGACCAGGAATTAATCTATCAATGTCATGGACTTCTGCTCGGTGCATCGACATGTGGGCAGTCATTCTTGAGATATAATCGTAATCAGACAATGGAGAAGGATGTGCGGATACATGAAGGTCAAAAAATGAAATATATACCTTTCAAGCCATGTCATGACAATGTATTGTTAAGGTAGAATCATGACTGAACTTACTATATGTGGGTATTTGGCGACCTTGGACACTAGTTTACCCCGTGTGATGAAGTATCGTGAGATCTGGTCTAAGTATGATGCTGCCTCGGTCTCTATCTGTCGCGCCTCAGCCAGTGTATCCTCCTGTAACATATAATTAACACAACAAACTAGTTATGATGATCTCAAGGTAATTAACCCTACCCGGCCGGGGATGGGGGGGTGGCAATTATATCTCTGCAACAACAAAAATATGAAAGCTGACCCTCCGCGGATTTTTAGTTTATCATATTGGGGCCATTTTGAACCTATTTGCATAACCCCCTGAGCAAAGGATCATGGCGACCATGTGAGGTACCAGAAAAGTGACATTTTTGTCACTTTCAAAATTACTACTTTTCTTCGAGGAAAATTGGGCAAAATCTATTTCATTTCACCTCGGACTAATATTTACTAATTTATCATGCAGTTTTTGCAAAGAAAACACATAAAAATGTTTCATCATCCTAGCTCAGGCAGTAAGAAAGATATTTGGGGGGAGAAATACATGTTAGCATGCTAAGGCAAACATGGAAAGTTTATTCAAACTTAACTCATTGACTACGGCAAGCCGCTGTGAGCGGCTCCTGATTCTTAAATTTCTGCCGGAAAGCTGTTGTCACCGGCTTCTTGACAGCCTTATGTAAACACACAGGTGGTTGGTTGTTCGGCCTCGATAGCTCAAATTGACCAATTAACGCTTGCGTTATACCTGTATCATGATCCTTCTAGCCTCGTTTTAGACTTTATGATGTCGGGAATCCCAAAATAACCTCAAGACATGTGATAAATGAAAGGGGTTTTCTAAACATGGCGTCACAAGTGGCTGTGATCGGCGTATGTTGTGTTTTTGTTTTCTCCTGACTAGACAACATACAAGTTCAAGAATGGTTTCCATCATCAGTTTTTATTTATACGAATCACCAAAGCATCAAGGGATTGTAAAAATATGTAGATGACCTCATGAAATGTGACAAATGAAAGGGGTTTTCCAAACATGGCGTCACCAGCCGGTGTGAGCGGAGTATGTTGTGTGGGTTTTTTTTAGTTCCTGACTAGAATAAAACAACAAACAAGTTCAAGAATGGTTTCCATCATCAGTTTTTATTTATATGAATCCCCAAAGCATGAGGATTGTAAAAATATATACTTTACCCTATCTACGGTACCCATGGAAATATCTCGGGAGCCATTATTATAACCATATACGAAAATTAATATTTTTGCACAACTTATTCTGTCCAGTAGTGAATATTTATTCCGTAGGCAGAGTTAATTCCCTAAATTTTGTTGTGCGACTATAGTACCTGGATTGACACCCCAAAGTTATTGTGTGTCTGTGTGTGTGTGTGACTTTTATTGAGTACCTGGATTGACACCCAAAGTTATTGTGTGTGTGCGGGGGACTATTATAGAGTACCTGAATTGACACCCCAAAGTTATTGTGTGTGCGCGTGTGTGTGACTATTATCGAGTACCTGGATTGACAGCCCAAAGTTACTGTGTGTGTGTGGGACTATTATAGAGTACCTGAATTGACACCCGAAAGTTATTGTGTGTGTGTGTGTGTGACTATTATCGAGTACCTGGATTGACACCCAAAGTTATTGTGGGTGTGTGGGGCTATCATACAGTACCTGGATTGACACCCCAAAGTTATTGGGTGTGTGTGTGTGTGTGTGTGACTATTATAGAGTACCTGGATTGACACCCAAAGTTATTGTGTGTGTGTGACTATTATAGAGTACCTGGATTGACACCCAAAGTTATTGTGTGTGTGTGACTATTATAGAGTACCTGGATTGACACCCAAAGTTATTTTGTGTGTGGGACTATTATAGAGTACCTGGATTGACACCCAAAGTTATTGTGTGTGTGAGACTATTATAGAGTACCTGAATTGACACTCCAAAGTTATTGTGTGTGTGTGACTATTATAGAGTACCTGAATTGACACTCCAAAGTTATTGTGTGTGTGTGTGGGACTATTATAGAGTACCTGGATTGACACCCCAAAGTTATTGTGTGTGTGGAAGACTATTATAGAGTACCTGGATTGACACCCAAAGTCATTGTGTGTTTGGGACTATTATAGAGTACCTGGATTGACACCCAAAGTTATTATGTCTGTGTGTGGGACTATTATAGAGTACCTGGATTGACACCCAAAGTCATTGTGTGTGTGTGGGACTATTATAGAGTACCTGGATTGACACCCCAAAGTTATTGTGTGTGTGGGACTATTATCAGAGATTGAAGTGGATGTTTGTGAAAAATCTGGAAAAATACTATCCTAGCACTTTAGGCCGGGGTCCAGGGGCCGCCTAGGCCCCTTTAAGCTCAGGGGTCCTAGATGGCTGGAGATGCATTCTAGGCGATTTCTGGGGAATAAAACTGCAGATTGTCATCTAAATTCAAGTCACTTTTTTATATTGATTTTCCCTTGTAACCAAATATTTTGGGTACATAATTCAGACTACTGGACAAAAAAGTGCTATCCAACACAGCAAGCATGAATGACAGCAAACAGACAGGGTAAAGTCTCATTAGACTTGAGAAGTTTTCGAGATTTGACATGTTTTGCACGTTTAGAATGATTTTTCAAGTCACTCTTACCAGTGGTCCCGTATTTCAGTTTATCGTTGCACCATATGCACAAGGCACAGCTAGGGATATCAATTTTACGGATGTAGTCAGACAAGTAGTCGCCACTGATATCTTTTTCCTCCAGCCATGACCATTTAAATTAGTTTTTCACTCCAGTTTCTAAGTCCTTGAGGTCAGTCGTCCTGTCAACAATTTTGTACATTGCGGACTTCAAACTATAAATTCGTCGGACATCGACGTCAATAGTACTGTCAAACTTCGTCATAAAAACTGCCGCCAATGAACACGAGATTACCCCAGTTATATGTGCCTTCAGCATTATTAGGAACGATCGCAATTGGCAAAACAGTATAAACGCACATGCGAAGAAATTGGGAACAAGGTAACGCACTGCTTTCAGTTACATTCACTGGAACCCGCACTCGGCTCCTCTGCAGACAGAGCTACAGGCAGCCAGCATAGTCTGACCTACTTTACGCGCGAAGCTGCATACAAGCGGAGTCTATCTCGGGGCATACCTCTCTGCGGGGAGATCGCACTGTGCTGAAAATTTAATGTCGGCAAGCGCGAATTGCTTTATATTTAATTAAACCCCCACGGAGGTACGTACGTAACTTGAATTTTGATCACAGAATATACATTTTTGGGGCATTCTCAAACCCACGCCATCTGAGGATTTTCCGTTTACTAGAATGGTTTAAATCATATCGACGAAAACAGCAACAACAACAACAACATGAACTGATACAGATAACTGGCAAATCCGGAATTTTTTTGAGATTCTGAAAAATCCGGAAATCCGGATATATCCGGAAGACTTCAATCTCTGTATTATAGAGTACCTGAATTGACACCCCAAAGTTATTGTGTGTGTGGGACTATTATAGAGTACCTGAATTGACACCCCAAAGTTATTGTGTGTGTGGGTCTATTATAGAGTACCTGGATTGACACCCCAAAGTTATTGTGTGTGTGGGACTATTATAGAGTACCTGGATTGACACCCCAAAGTTATTGTGTGTGTGTGACTATTATAGAGTACCTGAATTGACACCCTAAAGTTATTGTGTGTGGGGGTCTATTATAGAGTACCTGGATTGACACCCAAAGTTATTGTGTCTGTGGGACTATTATAGAGTGCCTGGATTGACACCCAAAGTTATTGTGTGTGGGGGACTATTATAGAGTACATGGATTGACACCCAAAGTTATTGTGTGTGTGGGACTATTATAGAGTACCTGGATTGACATCCCAAAGTTATTGTGTGTGAGTGGGACTATTATAGAGTACCTGGATTGACACCCCAAAGTTATTGTGTGTGTGTGTGTGTGGGACTATTATAGAGTACCTGGATTGACACTCCAAAGTTATTGTGTGTGTGGGACTATTATAGAGTACCTGGATTGATACCCCAAAGTTATTGTGTGTGTGTGGGACTATTATAGAGTACCTGGATTGACACCCCAAAGTTATTGTGTGTGTGTGGGGGACTATTATAGAGTACCTGGATTGACACCCCAAAGTTATTGTGTGTGTGTGTGGGACTATTATAGAGTACCTGGATTGACACCCCAAAGTTATTGTGTGTGTGTGTGGGACTATTATAGAGTACCTGGATTGACACCCCAAAGTTATTGTGTGTGTGTGTGTGTGTGTGTGTGACTATTATAGAGTACCTGGATTGACACCCCAAAGTTATTTCCATCTTCAATTTTGGGAATAAGAAAGGAAATCCACATCTTCATCTGAAACATATAAGAGAAGTATAATTAGAAAGAAGAACACACTGTATGAGAATAAAGAGAATCCCATATAACCTGATCATGAGATGAAAATTCGCTGATATAAGGTAAACGGTAAAGAAGGAAAATATACCTTAGCGGCTCGGTTGGGATGTATTTTCCTTCTCTTGAGTGTTTTCATCCCATGATCAAGTTAATATGAGATTCTTTTTCCCATATAATTTACATCATTGCTTTAATCAGTAGTCTATTAACAATATCAACAACACATTAATAGAGCGCATCATGCCTGCAGCATGTGTCAAGTGAATTGACTGGCCAGCTGCGTCGCACATGCTCAAACCACATGTGTGTGTGGGATGACATATCCCAGACGATGTTACCGTACGATTTTCACACTGTATTATATGGGAAATATAATACATAATATATATAATACATAATATAATCTGTGTAGATCTTCTCTAATGTTTTATCAGATTACACGTAATCAAAAATGGCTTCTGTCAGTAAATAATTCCCCAAATGTGTATAACAGAGTTCATACACATTGAAGGGTCCAGTTTTCAATGTTTTTTCAAGGCTTTTTTAATGGTCATATTAGTATTTTCACAAAGTCATAATTGACTATAAATCTACTATCATCAGACTATATGCCACAATCAGGTCTATATTTAGCATAATTTTACCCTATTCGCGGAGCAGGAGTTACAAATCTTGTTCCGATCTCGGACAGGTTCCGGTTCTGGGTTTTGAAGACCTCAATTTTCAACACTCTCGCAGTCACGTCGTTTCCCGTGAAGTCGGCATTCGTTACTATTTTCATTTGTTCGCATACTGCATTGAATATATTTCAGAGCAAATATGTAGAAGTAGTATTTACAATTTTTTCGTCATGTGAACTTGATCGGATGCTGTTCAATGACATGTATTCTGGGGGACCCCTGCTCCCAGAATTCAAATCTGTGTTTCAACATGTGCAATTTCATTAGCTTATTACATGGATAGTTGTTAAACAATTAAACAACTTAATCCTTTATTTTAATTTCATCATTATCATCATGTTCACAAACTTCAACCCATGACAATTACACATGATATGGTTAGTAGCTTTTTTACACCGCGGACAATCTCCGAGTTAAAATCAGAATTAGGAATACCCCCCCCCAATACATGCTGTAGGAAAAATTTAAACTGAACTTAACATAAAACCGAAAACACCTCAGGGCTGTTCTATTTAAAAAGGTATGGGAGGGGAGGAAGGCACTTAATATATTATTCTATGGGTCATGGAAGGAAATTCCTTTCAATCCATGTTACAACATTGGGAAGGCCAATAAAATTTCTATGGGTGGTGGGGTATAATTCAAAGCTGCCTTCCACCCCTCCCATACCTTTTTAAATGGAACAGCCCTCATACATTAGTCTCATGGTCCACCAGTTCTTGTATATGGTATAGGGGTTAACCTAGACACTAACTGAAATTGAGCCGCATACATTATACTAAAGGACGGTGCCTAACTCTTAATTCATTCACATGGGCTGGGCTTTAGCCTAGCCAATAACTTAACAGAATCCCATACATTCATGACATTAGGGACGGTCCTTAAAGTGATCGTAAACCCCCAAGTAAAGTCTCCATCAAATGAAAGACCATTGCGAACAGTGTGGGAAAATATTTATTTTATTTTTTTACGATTTTATTACACAGAGTAAAGTGCAATTAAAGCATGGTATTCTATGGTGGTCTGTTGCAATCATATTTAGGTCCAGTGAGTCCAGGGGTTTTTCTAGCCGTTTTTTCATCGTGGTTACCACGATGAAAAACAATATATATTGAGTTTTGCAGAAAATTTCAAATTGAGTTTTGATAAAAAAAATTGAGTTTTGCGATTTTTGCCGTTTGCGTGCACGATTTTTTTTTTGAATTTTCCCACAACATACCAGTTGTCAGTTGATAGGTTGTTTCGCATGACCCGCCCGCATCAATATTTTGGAGATAAATAATGCCGCATGTATTTCAATTATCAGTAATTATTGGTCGTAAAAGAAATAAGTAAATAAATCTAAGTAAAACGAATGAACCGTCACAGCGCAAGTCAGCGCGAAGGCGACTGAAGAGCCGCCATCTTGGTTCACATTCTTGGGGAAAGCCCTATTTCAAAACGAGGCACAGTCCTTTTCTAGGGAGGATTTCCCCGTGTCAAGCACGTGGCAGTAAAGTTTTAACTCCGGCACTTTTGACGGTCGCGTACCAAAGCCATCGTCGTTTAGTTTATGGATCAGTTGTTTCCTCATCAACCAATTCATTTAACCATCCATTTATCTGATGAAACGCTTTTGATCGAAGTGGTCGAGCGCTTCACGTCTTCACTCCCGACAACAACAACGACAACACAGACTGTCGACGAATACTCGTAGCTTGAGGACAACGGACATACAAAATTCGTCGCCGTCGACAAAGAATCCCTATCTTCAGTCAGTGTAAAAGAAATAAAAGAAGATTTCAATAAGAGGGGACTCCTGACGTTGAAAATTCGGGTAATAAATTCTGCAGTTATCTTTAATATTGGTCACAAGTAAGAGTTTTTTCCCCTTGATTTCTGTTTACACAATGTGCGTGCATTTGAGTTTTACTGTCTACCATAATTATTTACATGTTTCAATTAAAGTAAAGCAAACTTAAAATGTCTCTTTAGAGAATAATTATTTCATAAATATTTTTTTCTGGCGATATTTATGAGAGATTTCAGAGTGTATAAATCTGTAGAACAGGAATGTTGCCAGGTTATATATTCGATCACAATCTTCTCTGTTAACGGTAAAAAATATTTAGCTTCAATAATTAATAATTATAGCATCTAGCATGTCTGTTTTAGCATGAGGTCATGCTAAACAACCTATTAACTGGCAACAGCCGTACTGTGGTTTGGTGTGGTTGTACCGGAGTGCACAAAACATGCATGTAACAAGTGAACGGCTGACTATCTTAGGCCGAAGTTTATATCTTGATCGACAATGCAGCAGCAGTTCTATATGTTGTTGTTGCCTTCAATTGTTGGATGATACACAGCACCCTGTCATGGTTTGGACCAACGAGTTATCTCGTAACACTAAGTTATTTTAGCAATGTTGTTGTAGACTGTGATATAATTCATGTAAATAGAATTGTCAGTATTTGTTGGTCTCTGAAGAAGTGTCGCAAACATATGACCAACCTCAGTTCTGTAATCGGTGCGATGAAAAAATTGAGTTTCATCATTTTTTTGATGAAAAAGGCAAAAATATTGAGTTTTGTAGATTTCTTTTTAAATTGAGTTTATGAACAATTTTGGGCTAGAATAACCCCTGAGTGACGTCACACTGCCTTAATACATATATTTCAAACTTTGTATGCACTTTCCAATGCTTGATTCAAGCTTAAGGTATGTATACTTTGAGTTTCAACACAGACTCACTGTTCCAATGTGCATGTTCCAAAATCGGGGAAATTAAATGCAAGATTCAAATTGACTGGACACTCATGAGTCACAATCTCCCAGATTTTGGTGAAACATGCACATTGGAACTGTGAGTCTGTGTTGAAACTCAAAGTAAACACACCTTAAGCTTGAATCAAGCACTGGAAAGTGCATACAAAGTTTGAAATATATGTATTAAGGCAGTGTGACATCACTGGACCTAGATATGATTGCAACAGACCACCATAGAATACCATGCTTTAATTGCACTTTACTCTTGTGTAATACATGTAATAAAATCGTAAAAAAATATAATAAATATTTTCCCACACTGTTTGCAATGGACTTTCATTTGATGGAAACTTTACTTGTGGGTTGATGATCACTTTAACTTTTACCTTTTTCACATGGTTCATCAGTTCATGTTTTCTAGATTTTAACATAGTCACTAACTCTGAGACACATACATTAGGGATGGTCCCCTAACCCTTACCTTATTAGTATAATCCACCAGTTCTTGTATACTGTGTTTTAACATAGCCACTAACTCTGAGTCATGTAAATGGTCCCCTAACCCTTGCCTTATTCGCATGATCCACCAGTTCTTGTATACTGTGTTTTAACATAGCCACTAACTCTGAGTCACGTACATTAGGATTGGTCCGCTAACCCTTACCTTATTCGCATGATCCACCAGTTCTTGTATACTTGGTTTTAACATAGCCACTAACTCTAACAGGTGTTTGTTGACAGGAACAGGGCCATTGGGCAAGACCATCACTTTTGTACCTGGATCCGAAAATAACAACAGAAAACAATAAACAGATAGAAAGACAGGCAGATAGACAGGAACATTATCATTGCAATATCTGACCTTTCCCCTCAATCTCACTGTTCTCCCTCATCTCGCTTGTGAGAATTAAAAACAATATTCTCAAACTAAAATATTTCAAAATTTGAAGGAATAATTTAGGGACTTCCCAACTTTGAGAACTTCTATCTCCATAGGAAAAATCGACCATAGAGGTCCATGCCCCCCGCTAGCAGCACCAGTTATGGTGGATTCCATCCACCATAACTGGCGCTGCTGCTGCGGGGGCCATGGACCTCTATGGTCGATTTTTTTTGGTCGATATCTCATATCATTGATGAAGAGTATGATTTGAAAATGGAGATATCGCTGATGAGCTTAACATAATCTAATACAGCAGATGGCACCCATATTGAATTATGCACATCCATAAAACATAATACATGACTGTTCTCTCACTAAGGTCAAGGGACTCCCCAAGTTTGAAGTAAATCAGTTGAATCGTACTCCAGCTATTGTCCGGACAAGATCAAACTGCTTAAAATCCAATGAAATCCAGTATGGCTGATGGTGGCCATATTGGATTAAGCACGTCCTTGAAAAACAATCCTAATCCTCCTCTCAGCAATGTCAAGGCACTCCCCAGGTATGAACTAGATCGGTTGAATCGTTCTCGAGTTATTGTCTGGACAAGATCCAACTGCTTATAATCCAATATGGCTGACGGCGGCCATATTAGATTACGCACATTGCTGAAAAACAATCCCAACCGTCCTCTCACCAATGTCAAGGCACACCCCAATTTGAAGTTGATCGATTAAATCGTTCACGAGTTATTGTCCGGACAAGAAAATCTAAGATCCAACTGCTTATAATCCAATATGGCTGACGGCGGCCATATTGGATTATGCACATTGTTGAAAAAAAATCCCAACCGTCCTCTCACCGATGTCAAGGCACTCCCCAAGTTTGAAGTAGATCAGTTGAATCGTACTCCAGTTATTGTCCGGACAAGATCAAACTGCTTAAAATCCAATGAAATCCAGTATGGCTGATGGTGGCCATATTGGATTAAGCACGTCCTTGAAAAACAATCCTAATCCTCCTCTCAACTATGTCAAGGCACTCCCCACATATGAAGTAGATCGGTTGTATCGTTGTCGAGTTATTGTCCGGACAAGATCCAACTGCTTATAATCCAATATGGCTGACGGCGGCCATATTAGATTACGCACATTGCTGAAAAACAATCCCAACCGTCCTCTCACCAATGTCAAGGCACACCCCAAGTTTGAAGTTGATCGGTTAAATCGTTCACGAGTTATTGTCCGGACAAGAAAATCTAAGATCCAACTGCTTATAATCCAATATGGCTGACGGCGGCCATATTAGATTACGCACATTGCTGAAAAACAATCCCAACCGTCCTCTCGCCAATGTCAAGGCACACCCCAAGTTTGAAGTTGATCGGTTAAATCATTCAAGAGTTATTGTCCGGACAAGAAAATCTTACGGAACTACGGAATTACGGAATCACGGAATTACGGACACCGGTGTTTCTAAGTCCCCCCCCTACTAAGTAGCAGGGGACAATAATGATACCAACTCTATCTATAACAGAGATAATGATACCATCTCTATCTTGAACAGAGATAATGATACCATCTCTATCTGTAACAGAGATAACTAGAGCATAGTCTGAGGGATGCACACATTTGATCAAAATGATCAGTAAGGCTGCTTACAAGATACCCCCCGTAAGGGCATAGATACATGGGGGTGGTTAATGTTTCACGAGTAAGCTGAATGGGATTGTGGCAGTGGAAATCATCAGTAAGCATGCTTACAAGATACCCCCCGGAGGCACATTTGATAGAAATTGACGAGTATTTGTAGAGGAATATAAGTATACATGTTATGAGTGGCGGCACAGTATGTAACTAGTTGACAATGAGACCTCGCTCGGTTGGAGTGCGGTTAACGGATTGTCTATGCATGTGTCGCGACGATACTCAGATGAGTTTAATGGATTGTTCAGAAAATTGATGTTAATAATGATTGTTGAGAATGGGGTTATGCAGGCATATTGTGTTTTACCTAACTGTTGTTACCACTAGAACCGTGTAAACTTGAAATGGGCTGTTGCAACAGATAGGCGAATTACTGTCATCTGGATAACCATATTGAAGAGGAAAAGGAAGTAAATGGGAAGTGAAATATTAAACTTACTACCTGTAGACGCATATGCAACATCCTGAGCTAGGTCTCATGGTATGGCAGCTACATACAAAATTTGAGAAGAATCTAATCAGCCGTTGTCAAGTTATGCTCCAGAAATGGAATGTTACAGACCAACTGAGAAAATTCTGCCCATAGGTGGCGCCACCTGTAGACGCACATGCGCCAAACGCAATCCCAAGCAAGGTCTCATGGTAAGGTAGCTACATACCAAATCTGAGAGGAATCCAATTAGCTGTTAAGTTATGCTCCGGAAACGAAATGTTACGGACCGACAAGAAAAAGTTTTGACCCTAGGTGGCGCCACCTGTAGATGCACATGTGCCAAACGCAATCCCAAGCGAGGTCTCATGGTAAGGTAGCTACATACCAAATCTGAGAGGAATCCAAGTAGCGGTTGTCAAGTTATGCTCCGGCAACGAAATGTTACGAACTGACTTGAGAAACTTTTGACCCTAGGTGGCGCCACCTGTAGACGCACATGCGCCAAACGCAATCCCAAGCGAGGTCTCATGGTATGATAGCTGCATACCAAATTTGAGAGGAATCCAACTGGCGGTTGTCAAGTTATGCTCCGGAAACGAAATGTTACGAACTGACTTGAGAAACTTTTTACCCTAGGTGGCGCCACCTGTAGACGCACATGCGCCAAACGCAATCCCAAGCGAGGTCTCATGGTATGGCAGCTGCATACCAAATTTGAAAGGAATCCAAGTAGCGGTTGTCAAGTTATGCTCCGGAAACGAAATGTTACGGAATGACCCTAACTTTTGACCATAGGTGGCGCCACCTGTAGACGCACATGCGCCAAACGCAATCCCAAGTGAGGTCTCATGGTAAGGTAGCTACATACCAAATTTGAGAGGAATCCAAGTAGCGGTTGTCAAGTTATGCTCCGGAAACGAAATGTTACGGAATGACCCTAGGTGGCGCCACCTGTAGACGCACATGCACCATATGCAATCCCAAGCGAGGTCTCGTGTTATGGTAGCCGCATACCAAATTTGAGAGGAATCCAAGTAGCGGTTGTCAAGTTATGCTCCGGAAACCAAATGTTACGGACGTACAGACGGACTGACGTACGGACGGTACGACGTACGGACGGACGTACGGATGGACGGACGTACGGACGGACGGACGGTCAAGCTGAAACCAGTATACCGCCCCTACACTACGTGTACGGGGGGTATAATGATACCATCTCTATCAATAACCGAGATAATGATACCATCTCTATCTTTAACAGAGATAATGATACCATCTCTCTCTATAACAGAGATAATGACACCAACTCTATCTTCAACAGAGATGATACACAGATAATGATACCACCTCTATCTTGAACAAGATAATGACACCTCTATCTTTAACAGAGAAAATGATACATCTCTATCTTTAACAGAGATAATGATACCATCTCTATCTTTAACAGAGATAATGATACCATCTCTATCTTTAACAGAGATAATGATACCATCTCTATCTTTAACAGATCTCGCTCAATGTATATATATTCATCAACATAGAGAAAAACAATCAAACTTTTCATTGATCAAATTAATGCATTAGACTCCGCAAAGTTAATTTCTTGTTTCTCAGGATGCGCACATTAATGTTTTTCCTTCCAAAAGACATGTTTTATATATATTGAGGCCATTATCCCATCCGATATATATTCTGATGGGATAAAACTGAGCACCAAGAAAAAAATATTTAATTCTGTATGGCCTCAATTGCACAGGTAGCCAATTTTGCTTTCAAATCCCTTTGCAAACAGCCAACCAAAGAGCAATTCAACATTGGAAACAGAGTTTGTGACTTTTGTGAAAAAGAGTTGAAGAAATTCGTTGATTTACAATGTAGCATGTTAATCATGTCCACTTTCACTTTGATAATAATTTCATGAATTGTAATCATTAAACAGTACAACTGGTACATCATACTTTACCTCATGGCCATATATTGTTGGACACAATGACCTAAAACACAGGAAATTGATTCAAATATTAACAAACAGCAAATAAACTTTACACTTTTTACTTTATTGGATCACCAACTATGGAACAATAGTAATGAGCTCACATCTCATGCTGGATTTGATCAAATGTTGGATGAGACAAAATAGGAAAATCTGTTCACAAGAATGTACTATGGCATATATTGATTTTGATGATAAAAGTCAATAACTCAGTGCATAACCATTAAAATGAACATCTGTAAGGTACTAAGCCTGTTCCATGAAGTTGTCCATCAAATAGTAACTGAGATAGGGACCGGACAAGAAATTTTTGACAGACGGGAAAAGGGGCATCTGTGCAAAATCATTGAATCCTAATAGTGCTCAACTGCAAAGTACAAAGCATCTTCCACTTATAAGTTTTGAAGTATATTAGATAGTAAACCGAGACATGGACAAGACAAGAAATTGTTGATGACCGGACATACATGCTGATCACAAGACCCCGTAGGCTGACGGGTTGAAGGATAAACAACAAATCACCATTGGATCTATTCACCAACCATGAGCACATGCTATAAACTTACCCAACCAGAAGTCTGAACAGGTTCTTTTCACTGTGAATCTCTTCAATAGCGTACAACTCTTTTGTGGAGAACTCGATAGCAATCCCTGAACTGGAGGTGCCAGATTTACCTCCCTTTGTGTTGTTGACAGAATTAGCATGGATGTACAACAGAAACATACACTTATCTTTGTTCCTACCACGACCTGTCAACAGAAAACCTTTATTAAACTAGGCCCATGGGCATATATAGAAAGGTGGTTCAGAAGATAAACGCTGTTGCTTGATTGAGGGTTGAGACAGATACCATCCATCGCAAGTGAACTTTTCTTCGCATAATCTAGATTGTATTGCACTGTACTTCCATTTGTAAATTAGTATTTTGTAATTTATGGCTCACAGGAAAAATAGTTTTTAACTGATTGTGATACCCGAGTATCATTTTCAGAGATTATCGATTGACTGGCTGCAATAGTGGAGATAGTAAAACTCAAAAGAATAGCTGCTTCCTGAGTAGCAGATTTCTTTCTCAGAGTTTCAATTCAAAATAGTATCTATTTGTTTGAAAAGCCCCGCCCCCCCCCCCAAAAAAACACACAAAAACATGTCAGTGCATGAAACAACAAGTGACAAGACATCCATCTCAGAATATTTCAGTTCTCAGACATGTCAGATAGTATTATTTCTAAAGTTTAAGTTCAATTGATTCATTAATTTCACTACATACATGTACATATATTCCTAACACCAGTCCATGTGATGACCTAGTTTTAGCTTGACCTCTTCATTCATCAGAAACTAGACCCAGCATAGATACATGTACAGCCCCTAGAGCTATGGTAGGACAGCTCTTTACACATGTACATGTTGCCTCCTGAACTGTATTTCTCTGAGCTCAGGTCAACCTTTGGAAGAGTGACCACAGCAGGCTTCCATACCTTAGTGCGTATTAATATGATATCTTGAAGGAAAACAATTAACAGAGTATTATTTATACAGGTAAGGGATCAAGTATATGCCAAGTGACTACATATAGGCCTACAAAGCCTGTCAACCACTGAAGGATAACTATTCTCGTCTGAGAAAGAATAAACAATTTGAAAATATTTTTATACGTGTACTGCGGACAACCCTAAAATCAGAAATTTTCTAGATCCCATAATAAAGGTGAGACAACTCACCTTTCTAAAAATACTGAGCAAAGTTAAGACTGAGGTGGTGTCTGGGGTAATGGCTGGAGTTAGATTGCTAGGATATAATGACTGGGGTGACTGCTGGGGTTATTGCTGGGGTGGTGACTGGCTGGGGTGGTAGCTGGGGTGGTGACTGGCTGGGAGGATGGCTGGCTGGGGTGATTGCTGACTGGGGTGATTGCTGGGGTTATTGCTGGGGTGGTGGCTGGGGTAGTGACTGGCTGGGGTGATTGCTGGGGTGGTGGCTGGGGTAGTGACTGCTGGGGTTATTGCTGGGGTGGTGACTGGCTGGGGTGATGGCTGGCTGGGGTGATTGCTGGGGTGGTGGCTGGGGTGGTGACTGGCTGGGGTGATGGCTGGCTGGGGTGATTGCTGACTGGGACGATGGCAGGGATGAGATTGATAGGATGGTGATGGGGTGATTACACGGATGGTGACAGAGGATTTCATCATGATGGCTGGAGTATTGACTGGGATAAAGGCTGTGAAGATGGCTGGCTGGGGTGATGGCTGACTGGGGTGAGAGCTGGCTGGGGTGATGGCTGGCTGGGGTGAGGGCTGGCTGGGATGATGGCTGACAGGGGTGAGGCCTGGCTGGGGTGATGGCTGACTGGGGTGAGGGCTGGAGTGAGATTGCTGGGGTGAAGGCTGGCTGGGGTGAGGCCTGGCTGGCTGGGGTGATGGATGAAGTGTGATTGCTGGGGTGAAGGCTGGGGTGAGAATGTTGGTGTGATGGCTGGGGTTGTTGCTTGGGTGATGGCTTGGGTGATGGTTGGGATGACTGATGAGATGGTGTGTTTGCTGAGGTGGTGGCTGGGGAGGTGACTGGGATGGTGGCAGGAATGATGGCTGGGATGGTAGCTGGGGGAAAAGAGGGGGTGGATAGGGTGATTGCTGGGGGTGGTGGCTGGGATGGTTAGCATACCTTCCTCTGTATTGTTGTTAGCATACCTTCCTCAGTAGTATTGTTAGCAGACTTTCCTCAGTATTATTGTTAGCATACCTTCCTCTGTATTATTGTTAGCATACCTTCCTCTGTATTGTTGTTAGCATACCTTCCTCAGTAGTATTGTTAGCAGACTTTCCTCCGTATTATTGTTAGCATACCTTTCTCAGTATTATTTTTAGCATACCTTCCTCAGTATTAATTTACCATACCTTCCTCAGTATGATTGTCAGTATATCTTCCTCAGTATTATTGTTAGCAGAATTTCATCAATATTATTGTTAGCAGACTTTCATGAATATTATGATCACCTACTTTTCTCAGTATTATTGTCAGCATACCTTCCTCAGTATTGTTGACCTTGACTACACCAGACACCATCACAATATCTCCTGGTACACAACTGTCCACTGACAAGAAACAAAACTTGTATACATTATATATTTTCAACATCGATTATTTATCTTGAACTATTTGGTGCAAAATGATAGGCCAACAAATCAAGAATAATTGCCTTTCAGTTTTTTTTCAAATGATAATAAGATATTATTATATTTTATTCATAAAATCCTTATCACTGACTAGTATTCTTATCACTGACTAGTATTCTTATCACTGACTAGTATTCTTATCACTGACTAGTATTCTTATCCAAATGAATTTTCCAGTTATTTTCTAGAGTAAGATGTACATGTACATGTATCTCAGTGTGACTGTTCATTTGAACAGCATGGAGATGTAAAGCATACAATGTACACTGCCAAAAATACCCTACTCATTTAAGATAATGCCCTAAAATTTTCTTGAAATAAGATAATTTTTACTCAAAATGAGTTAAATTTTAAGAAAATTTTAAGATTATTTTTTCTTGTTGAAGTAAAAGTTGGAGTGGGGTAAGTAAATTTTACTTAAACAAGAAAAAATTAAGAATTTTTCTTAAAACAAGATTTTTTTAAGAAAAAGTCTTAAATTTTTCTTGTTTAAGTAAAATTTACTTACCCCACTCCAACTTTTACTTCAACAAGAAAAAAAAATCTTAAAATTTTCTTAAAATTTAACTTATTTTGAGTAAAAATTATCTTATTTCAAGAAAATTTTAGTGCATTATCTTAAATAAGTAGGGTATTTTTGGCAGTGTACAATGGTCCCCAGGCCCGGATTAAGCACCAAGTTACGAAATGTAGCCCCCGAGATCCGGGGGTACAATTGTATTTTGCCATCAGCGTATGATATTTATCACAGAATTGAAGAAAATTTGAAATGGAGGCATCTGGTGATGCAGTCTTATTTGATGAGTTTCTTATTTGATAAGTTTCTGTAATAAAACTCTGTTGCACATGATCTAGCAAATATTAATATATGCCATAAGCAGGTTCTTCTGGAATGTCATAGTTCAGCTCGCAGTCCAGAGTATTCTCTAAGTTCGTACCAAGCTCATAGGTCAGGTTCACAGTCCATAGTCCCGGGAGTTGGGGGGGGGGGGGATTTGGCTCATTGTCACACTCAAGGTTGTTTCACTCATATGGTGACAGTCAGTTTGATTGGTGGAGGAAGCCGGAGTACCCAAAGAGAACCACCGCCCGTCGGCAAGTAACTGACAAACTTCCACACACCAGCGAAGCGCCTAAGACCACTCGACAGTTGAGTATTCCTATCTAGGTCATAGGTCAGCTCACTGTCACAATGATGGGTATTCTTACCTAGGTCATACGTCACCTCACAGTCAACAATCATAGGTCAGTGCCCAGTTCCGAGAATTCTTACCTATGTCATAGGTCAGTTCCTAGTTCACAGTCCCGAGTATTCTTACCTATGTCATAGGTCAGTTCCTAGTCCACAGTCCTGGGTATTCTTACCTAGGTCATAGGTCAGTTCAGTCCTTAGTATCCTTACCAAGGTCATAGATCAGTTCAGTCCCGGGTATTCTTATCTAGGTCATAGGTCAGTTCACTGTCCTGAGTGTTTTTACCTATGTCACAGGTCAGTTCACAGTCCTTTGTATTTTTACAAAGGTTATAGGTCAGTCCACAGTCTTATGTATTCTTACAAAGGTCATATGTCATTTCAGTTCTGGGTATTCTTATAATAATAATAATAATAAACTTTATTTAAACACGGACAAACCATCAGTATACACTGGTTTTCGCGGCAGCCGTGGGCTAAAACTGATAATATATAACAATACAATTATACAGTAGATAAATACAACAAACTTATCTAAAGAAGAATCTGTATATACAATTAAATGTCAATTAAGAAATTGTGTATATATGGGGATGAGATGAAATAAAATAATAAAAATATAAATATATATATAAAACTAATAAATAAAAAAAATATATATGGAATAATTAGTGTGAGAGAGTAAATATATCCATGTAAAACTGTGCACATTTACGCTTAAAACAAGTTAAAGTCTGACAGTGACGGATGTCCACTGGTAAATCATTCCATAGTTTGGCACTAGATATACTAAAAGAAGATTGATGTAAATTCGTACGACTAAAAGGGATCCTTAATGTAGTCCTATCATAGGAACGAGTCCTGGTACAGTTTGATTTTTCTAAAATATTGGATGAATAAGATGGAGCAAGATCATTAAAAGCTTTATACACTAAAACAGATTCTTGAAATTTTAAACGATAGCTAAAAGGTAACCATTTGAGTCTTACCTAGTTATAGGTGAATTCACATTTCACAGCCCCTGGGTTTTCTAATAGGTCTGTTCACAGTCCACAGTCTTGGGTATTCTTACAAAGGTCATAGGTCAGTTCAGTTCTGGGTATTCTTACCTAGTTATAGGTGAATTCACATTTCACAGCCCCTGGGTTTTCTAATAGGTCTGTTCACAGTCCACAGTCATGGATATTCTTACCAAGGTCATCACAGTCATGGATATTCTCACCTAGGTTATAGGTCAGTTCACAGTCCACAGTCATGGATATTCTCACCTAGGTTATAGGTCAGTTCACAGTCCACAGTCCTGGGTATTCTTACCTAGGTCATCACAGGTAGTCCTGGGTATTCTCACCTAGGTTATAGGCCAGTTCACAGTCCACAGTCCTGGGTATTCTTACCTAGGTCATCACAGGTAGTCCTGGGTATTCTCACCTAGCTTATAGGTCAGTTCACAGTCCACAGACCTGGGTATTCTTACCTAGGTCATCACAGGTAGTCCTGGGTATTCTCACCTAGCTTATAGGTCAGTTCACAGTCCACAGTCCTGGGTATTCTTACCTAGGTCATCACAGGTAGTCCTGGGTATTCTCATCTAGCTTATAGGTCAGTTCACAGTCCACAGACCTGGGTATTCTTACCTAGGTCATCACAGGTAGTCCTGGGTACTCTTACCTAGGTCATAGGTCAGTTCACAGTCCACAGTCCTGGGTATTCTACCAGCCTCTTTCTGGTCATCTCCCATTATCTCCTGGACCCTGTTAATGCATAGATGCACAATAACACTTTGAAATGAGCATTTTTATATCATAATGGAAACCCGAGTGGTTGAAGTCCCCAGACGTTGAAACTACTGATTTTGCTTGAAAGCGTAACATTCAGTACTCAACATGGAAAACAATCCCAAGAGAGATCTTGAGGCAAGGTACCCACATACCAAACTTGGAGAGAAGACCTGTTCAGATTTTCAGAAGATATGCCTGGAAACAAAATTTCAACTGGGCCCCCAGGTGGCACCACCTTTAGGCCGATCGTCATGAAAAGCAATCCCAATCGTGAACTTCAGGCAAGATACCCACATACCAAGTTTGGAACCAAGTTATTGTCCGGAAACAAAATTGTAACTTGGCCCCATGGTGGCGATACCTAAAGGCAGATCGGCATCGAAAATAATCCCATGCGAGATCTTGAGGCGAGGTATCCACATACAAAATTTCAAGAGAATCCATTCATTTTTCCAGAAGTTATTGTCCGAAAAAGAAATTTTATATATATAAATGGCAGATTCCACAGAAACCTAGGCCATTTGTATTTCAAATTTTAAAACCCACTGAAAATCATCTTCGCAAAATTAATCTGAAATCTCATGCCTATAAATGAAAAAGCATGATACTGTGAACATTACATATCAAGGACAGTGCCAGATTTCAAAATGTTCTGGACTTTTTTGTTGAGTGGCAAATCAAAACTGGCAAATATTTGACTTCAAGCGAAGTGTGTTGGTTTGTTTCCAATACTGTGAATCCACAAATGCCTTTGGTTGCTTTTCTTGTAAATTACTGCTCTACCGAACTAAATAACAACCACACTGCTCATGTGACCGGATATATAATTCTTTTGCAGTCGAAGAATATGCGGTAACGAACATAATGTAGCACTGTCAACATTGGCGGCGTTCCTTCAGTATCCCCAAACATTCGTGTATAAAGAAATCTTTCGCTCACAGTACTCACAGTAATGTGGGAACCACAAGCGAGCCGGATGCTTCAGGAACAGCTCCTTTAATTATAAAATGTAGCGGCCTAATTTGTCACGTAGTTCACGAACGTTAATCCCGTCAAATCTCACAGTGGACATTTGTTATGATCACCATCTCGATTTAGAGGCGAAGGTTCCCGTCCGGAGCCTCGTTTTCGCCGCCTGTTGGCATCATGTTAATATCTGCCTAGAAACAGCTTTGAAAAGTGCTCGTAAATGAAGGGCAAATGTCCATAGTTTCGTTTGAATTTATTTGTCAATCGAACAGACGCTCGTTACATTAAGTTGTGCTGGATGTAACATCGATGTACATGTAACTGTTGAAATTATATGAAGTACATGTCAATTTGACACCAGAGATGACAGGATATAGCATTGTTGTTGTTAATAGCAATAGAAAAGTGAGCATGATGTGATCATTGCATTCGATAAAGCACAATCGATGATCGATTGTCATTTCAGAACACACTTGTCAAATGTGACATTAGTTACAGTTTATTTCTATAGGGCTCATTCAACTTCAAGTAAAGCTAGAAAAACACTGGTCCTAACGCTCCTGATTTATTTTTTTCATGTCATTATGTATCCTCTTGGTTGACACTGAAAATTCCAACAAAATATTGTTTCTGAATTTTTGTCTCTGTGGAAGTCAAGTGGCCTAGGTTTTCTTGGAATCTGCAATATATATATATTTAAGGGAAAAAAAGAACCAAGGAGTGATTTTCTATGGTGTATGACTGGTTTGTTTTCAACCAAGTTAAATGACTTCCAACAGCCTAAATCTTACTTAATTTTCAGTATTATTTGTTGAGAGGTCGAAGAAAGTGTTTTCGAGCATGTGTTCAAGAAACATGCGTGGATCAACTGTGCAGTGTCATCACCAACTTATCCAGTCTGAAGTGGGTATGGAGAGTGTTAGTCAACAGTTACCATGATCACTGAACAATATATCCATACCATACCTAATAGTCTGTTAGTCAACAGTTACCATGGTTACTGAACAATAGATCCATACCATACCTAATAGTCTGTCAGTCAACAGTTACCATGGTTACTGAACAATAGATCCATACCATACCTAATAGTCTGTTAGTCAACAGTTACCATGGTTACTGAACAATAGATCCATACCATACCTAATAGTCTGTTAGTCGACAGTTACCATGGTTACTGAACAATATATCCATACCATACCTAATAGTCTGTTAGTCAAGTTACCATGGTTACTGAACAATAGGAAGGAAGGAAATTTGGCTTAATGTCAAACTCAAGTTTGTTTCACTCATATGGTAACAGTCAGTTTGGTTGGTGAAGGAAGCCGGAGTACCCGTAGAGAACCACCGCCCTTCTGAACAATAGATCCATACCATACCTAATGGTCTGTCAGTCAGCAGTTACCATGGTTACTGAACAATAGATCTATACCATACCTAATAGTCTGCTAGTCAACAGTTCCCATGGTCACTGAACAATAGATCCATACCATACCTAATAGTCCGTTCGTCAACAGTTACCATGGCTACTGAACAATAGATCAATACCATACCTAATAGTCTGTTAGTCAACAGTTCCCATGGTCACTGAACAATAGATCAATACCATACCTAATAGTCTGTTAGTCAACAGTTCCCATGGTCACTGAACAATAGATCAATACCATACCTAATAGTCTGCCAGTCGACAGTTACCGTGGTTACTGAACAATAGATCCATACCATACCTTATAGTCTGCCAGTCGACAGTTACCATGGTTACTGAACAATAGATCTATACCATACCTAATAGTCTGCCAGTCGACAGTTACCATGGTTACTGAACAATAGATCTATATCATACCTAATAGTCTGTCAGTCAACAGTTCCCATGGTCACTGAACAATAGATCAATACCATACCTAATAGTCTGTTAGTCAACAGTTCCCATGGTCACTGAACAATAGATCAATACCATACCTAATAGTCTGCCAGTCGACAGTTACCGTGGTTACTGAACAACAGATCCATACCATACCTAATGGTCTGTTAGTCAACAGTTACCATGGTTACTAAACAATAGATCCATACCATACCTAATGGTCTGTTAGTCGACAGTTACCATGGCTATTGAACAATAGATCCATACCATACCTAATAGTCTGTTAGTCGACAGTTACCATGGTTACTGAACAATAGATCCATACCATACCTAATGGTCTGTTAGTCGACAGTTACCATGGTTATTGAACAATAGATCCATACCATACCTAATAGTCTGTTGGTCGACAGTTACCATGGTTATTGAACAATAGATCCATACCATACCTAATAGTCTGTTAGTCAACAGTTACCATGGTTACTGCAAGCCTGGAAATAATTTTTTCATTGGTGCCTGACACTTTGACAGGCATCAATAACTTGGTGCCTGACATTTGGAATTTGGTGCCTGACAAAGGTATCGGGCCTCGTTAAGACTATTTCGTAATCAGTACTACAAATGATAACCTACTACTATCAACACAGCTTACAACTGTACTGTACTATGATCAAGAATAATTGCTTATAATTATTACCAGCTAAAATGAAATAAATTTGACAGCATGATTAACTTTGTCGAATTTCTGTATTCAAGATGTGTTTTGGCTGACCCTCAAAATTTCTTTTCAACAGTACCTCCAAGGATATCCACAGCCTTACCAAGCTGACATTTAGTTATGTAACATGTATGGGCACCCAAAATGAATACACAAATAATGATACCTTCAATATTTCTTGGAAAAAAAAAGATAGAAAACAAAACGATGTCCATCAGGTCTTCTGTTTGTAAAAATCCAAGCAAGTAAAACTATGCCTCTCAGATATAATTAAGAGAATCAACCACCCAAGATTGTTATTTTGTAACCTTGCAAATGGTTATTTTTCATTGAGAGGTGATCGTTGACGTTGTTGTTGTTGTTGCTGCAAAGGTCAATTTCTGAGTCAAAACTTGTTTGCCCGCAGTTTTGCAGCTCAACAATAATTGCAGCCGAAAGCATTCTTACATTTTGTACGTCAATGTCTAGTGTACCAGTTTTGGGTGGTAGGTAGCTGTAAAATATCAGATCAGAATCGCGACATGCCCGCCCGCAGAACGATCCTGCCAAAGGGAATCCCAGTTCGAGGATTTCCCCACAATAATGATGACGTCAGCAATTTTGCGAACATGGCGTTCAGCGACAATGGAAAGCATGGTCGAGCAGGGACTTTGACTAGCCATGCAGGACAATTGTCATTGCAAGTTTGACGAATAAAACAGATTTTTTTCAGGTTTGAAATAGCATGAACATCCTCCACTCTAAAACAATGGAAAACTGTCGACAGATTAAATTTTCCAGTATAAAATGTCACCGGACAAAACGACCGGGTCCGAGTGATTTGTGCCTGCCAAAGCTCCATTCGGTGTCGGACAATGTCCGTGACCGGCCCGTTATTTCCAGGCTTGTACTGAACAATATATCCATACCATACCTAATAGTCTGTCAGTCAACAGTTACCATGATCACTGAAAAATAGATCCATACCATACCTAATGGTCTGTTAGTCGACAGTTACCATGGTTATTGAACAATAGATCAATACCATACCTAATAGTCTGTTAGTCGACAGTTACCATGGTTACTGAACAATAGATCCATACCATACCTACTAGTCTGCCAGTCGACAGTTTCTGTTGAACTTGAACTTCTCTTGGGGATGAACGTTCTGTTTCTGCACTCTGGAGACGGACACTGGAAGATGTAATTGTGAGATATTCAATGGTTATCAGTCCTATAACCACTATATTTCACTTCGACTTTGACAGCTATTGGCCACAAAATCAAAACATGAGTGATTTCCCTTCATTGTGATTTGAACAGAATTGTATCCTCTTGATTGTGACTGAGGTAATAAATTGGCCAGATCGAGGACTGGTGAAACTTTAATGGAAGAGCAAACTATCAATTCACTTACTGAACTGGGCAGGATATATTTCCCATCAGGGAGAGGAACACTCTGAAAATATAAAATAAAATAACAAAATTGAAAACATCCTGAAAAATATCTTGAGCTGTCAAGACATCTATTCACCTCCAATCTCTCCAATCTCACCAGTCTCTCCAATTGATCCGCCTAATGATTGTTGAAGATGACTCAGGCTTTGTCATGAAAATGACAAATTACTTAGATATCTAAGGAGAGTAGGTGAACATTTTGACAAGAGCTCAAAGGTCAGTTTGGTACACAATGGTCTGATGTTACTCACCTGTACAGTGGAACAGTCCCTATACAGTGGCACAGCCATTACACCCAAAGATCAGTTTGGTACACAATGATCTGATGTTACTTACCTGTACGCTGGCACAGCCGTTACACTCAAAGGTCAATTTGGTACACAATGGTCTGATGTTACTTACCTGTACAGTGGCACTGTCAGTTTGGTACACACTGGTCTGCTGTTACTCACCTGTACGCTGGCAGAGCCATTACACTAAAAGGTCAGTTTGGTACACAATGGATTGATGTTACTCACCTGTACAGTGGCACAGCCGTTATACTCAAAGGTCAGTTTGGTACACAATGGTCTGATGTTACTCACCTGTACAGTGGCACAGCCGTTACACTCAAAGGTCAGTTTGGTACACAATGGTCTGATGTTACTCACCTGTACAGTGGCACAGTCAGTTTGGTACACAATGGTCTGATGTTACTCAACTGTACAGTGGCACAGCCGTTACACTCAAAGGCAGTTTGGTACACAATGGATTGATGTTACTCACCTGTACAGTGGCACAGCCGTTACACTCAAAGGTCAGTTTGGTACACCAGGGTGCGAAATAGCCCTTTGCCCGGTTGCCCGGGGCAACCAAAATTTCCTTTGGGCATCCAAATTCTTCTTGAATTGCAATGCATTTGGATATGTTGGTTGCCCGTACTTGCCCATGGGCAACTAGAATTTGAATTCCTATTTCACACCCTGTACACAGTGGTCTGATGTTACTCACCTGTACAATGGCACAGTCAGTTTGGTACACAATGGTCTGATGTTACTCACCTGTACAGTGGCACAGTCAGTTTGGTACACAATGGTCTGATGTTACTCACCTGTACAGTGGCAAAGCCATTACACTCAAAGGTCAGTTTGGTACACAATTGTCTGATGTTACTTACCTGTACAGTGGCACAGCCATTACACTCAAAGGTCAGTTTGGTACACAATGGTCTGATGTTACTCACCTGTACAGTGGCACAGCCGTTACACTCAAAGGTCAGTTTGGTACACAATGGTCTGATGTTACTCACCTGTACAGTGGCACAGCCATTACACTCACAGGTCAGTTTGGTACACAGTGGTCTGATGTTACTCACCTGTACAGTGGCACAGTCGTTACACTCAAACGTCAGTTTGGTACACAATGACCTGATGTTATATACTCACCATTACAGTGGCACAGCCATTACTCTCAAGGGTCAGTTTGGTACACAATGGGTGAGTGAGTGAATATGATTTAACATCGCTTTCAACACTATTTCAGTCATATCACGACATTTGGTTCCTATTCCTTTTCACACCCGGAAACCACACAGGTAGGGTCCTATTCCTTTTCACACCAGGGAACCCCACAGATGCCCCAGTTAGTCGCCTCTTACGACAAGCTCTCTGGAGGGCTGAGGCCTATTCTCAACATGACCTGGAGTGTGCACAACGACACCCCAGGTCAATCCCCAGAAGCCCACAGGGCTGGTACACAATGGTCTGATGTTAGCTGTACAGTGGCACAGCCGTTACACTCAAAGGTCAGTTTGGTACACAATGGTCTGATGTTAGCTGTACAGTGGCACAGCCGTTACACTCAAAGGTCAGTTTGGTACACAATGGTCTGATGTTACTTACCTGTAGAGTGGCACAGCCATTACACTCACAGGTCAGTTTGGTACACAATGGTATGATGTTACTCACCTGTACAGTGGCACAGCCATTACTCTCAAGGGTCATTTTGGTGCACAATGGTGTGATGTTACTCACCTGTACAGCGGCACAGCCATTACACTCAAAGGCCAATTTGGTACACATTGGTCTGATGTTACTCACTTGTACAGTGGCACAGCCGTTACACTCCAAGGTCAGTTTGGTACACAATGGTATGGTGTTACTTACCTGTACAGTGACACAGCGATCACACTCAGAGGTCAGTTAGGCACACAATCATTTGAAGTTACTCACCTGTACAGTGACACAGTCATTACTCTCAAAGGTCGGTATGGAACACAATGGTCTGATGTTACTCTGACACCTGTACAGTGGCACAGCCATTACACTCAAAGGTCAGTTTGATACACAATGGTCTGATGTTACTCACCTGTACAGTGGTACAGCCGTTACACTCAAAGGTCAGTTTGATACACAATGGTTTGATGTTACTCACCTGTACAGTGATACAGCTGTTACACTCTACGGTCAGTTTGGTACACAATGGTCCGATGTTACTCACCTGTACAGCGGCAAAGCCATTACAATCTAAGGTCAGTTTGGTACACAATGATCTGATGTTACTCACCTGTACAGTGGCACAGCCGTTACACTCAAAGGTCAGTTTGATACACAATGGTCTGATGTTACTCACCTGTACAGTGGCACAGTCGTTACACTCACAGGTCAGTTTGGTACACAATGGTCTGATGTTACTCACCTGTACAGTGGCACAGCCATTACACTCACAGGTCAGTTTGGTACACAATGGTTTGATGCTACTCACCTGTACAGTGGTACAGCTGTTACACTCAAAGGAAAGTTTGGTACAAAATGATCTGATGTTACTGACCGGTACAGCGGCACAGCCATTACAATCTAAGGTCAGTTTGATACACAATGGTTTGATGTTACTCACCTGTACAGTGGTACAGCCGTTACACTCAACGGTCAGTTTGGTACACAATGATCTGATGTTACTCACCTGTACAGTGGTAGAGCCATTACAATCTAAGGTCAGTTTGGTACACAATAGTTTGATGTTACTCACCTGTACAGTGGTAAAGCAGTTACACTCAAAGGTCAGTTTGATACACAATGGTCTGATGTTAATACTTACCTGTACAGTGGCACAGCCATTACACTTAAAGGTCAGTTTGGTACACAACGGTGTGATGCTACTCACCTGTACAGTGGTACAGCCATTACACTCTAAGATCAGTTTGATACACTATGGTCTGATGTTACTCACCTGTACAGTGGCACAGCCATTACACTCAAAGGTCAGTTTGGTGCACAATGCTTTGATGTTACTCACCTGTACAGTGGCACAGCCATTACACTAAAACATGTGTAAAAGGTCAGTTTGATACACAATGGTCTGATGTTACTCACCTGTACAACGCCACAGCCATTACACTCAAAGGTCAGTTTGGTGCACAATGGTTTGATGTTACTCACCTGTACAGTGGCACAGGCATTACACTCAAAGGTCAGTTTGGTGCACAATGGTTTGATGTTACTCACACGGACCACAGTACCCTTTACAGACACAAACTTCCCTACAACATAATATCAGTATATAATTATATATAATTATTATTGACTGACAATTTTGTCACAACCACTACACTGATGTACAGGTTAGAATGTACAAGAATAAGACAATCAGGCCTGTGTATGCTGAATAAAGGACAAAGGGAGAGTGTAATCAAGGGAGACAACAAAATTGAGCATTATTTCAGGTTATTTACAATAGTACTGGTTCCTTGATCCTACTCAAGACTAGTGGTCAGCTGAACATTGCTACATTCTATCATGTTACTGTGACATTCTGATGCCATGACATTACAACAGGGATTCATACACGTCAGTTCTACGTACCGAATTTCGGTTCGTAGATTGAGTTTTAAAACTCAATTTTTCAGTTCAAAACTCAATTTTTTTGAGTAAAAAATCAAAAGTTTTCACCAAAATATTTATACTCAATTTGTGTGTTGGAAACTGAATTTTCAAGCTTCGGAAACTGAATTTTGAAGCTTCGTAAATTCGAAATTTCAATACCCGGTTGTCGGGAAATCATCCCATGGTCGCGGAAGCACATGTCAATCTGTCGGCAGCAACAACAACGTCAAATGCAAACTGCGTTAGCTGCATGCTCTGAATTTACCTCGGACGACTTAGTCTGTTAACGGTCGGTTATATTCATCCGAGACTAGTATATCCGAAGTAATTTTAGTTACATCGACGTATATTTCCGTGGAAGAATCCCAAATACTGACGAACCTAATTTCACTGATGAGTCGCCATTTTTTTTTTGGTTTCGTTTTCGTTCTCGTTCCTTCCAACGCGATTTGTCCAACGCAGGGATATACACACGATACTTAATAAACACACGTTGTTTTCGTAGAATGCCAATCGTAAGTATTTCTTTGTGTATTCTGTGTGGTCTGTCTTGAGAAAATAGTAATAATGTATCATTTTCACTTTGGTTTGATCAACGAAAGCATTGAAACGAAAGTTGACACCAACGTACAGCGTGCGTTTTGAGAACATGACAAGGGAGTGAACTCCTACGGCGAGAGAGCTGGTCGCTTGCAAGCGTTTTGAAGGGTTTCGTTGTTGTTTTTTTTTTTCCTTCTTTTTTTTTGTTAACCATATTCTATCAAAATAATATCATCCTCAAGACTCCTATTATTTGTGTAATCCAATACAATCCTCGTGTATATCATCGTTTTATAAACCAGTGTGAGTTTTCATACTGGTGGTCATTTGTATTTTCACAATAACTGGAACTTCACTTATGTCATCACAGGATTTTTATATTTATTAATCCACTGCTTTTGTTAAATGTTCCCATAATTAAAATTATTTTTCTGTCAAAGTTAAATTTTGGATAATGGTTTCTTCAAATTTTATTTTGGATCTAAATTAGTAGATAATGGGGTTTTTATGGTATCAATATATTTTTTTTATAATTACCACCTAACAAATTGGGCAATCTTTGTATACTGAAATTGGATGTGTGTTTGTATATTATTCAGACAGTCCTGTGTGGAAGTTGGAAAAAGGAGTTAAAAGTTCTTTTATGTATTGTTGATTGATTGAGATATAACCGCTTTCAGAGAGGGAAATAGTTGACACTCCTCACTGCATATATATGAGAACTACATGTGCATGCATATATAAATGAAAACCAGTACCGGCAGCATTACAAAGTTTTATATGATTGATACCTGAAGTATTACTCGTATACAACTTGTTCTAACACAATTTGTTCATGTATCCTGGATACCTGAAAACATAATGATGGGAACGAGTAAATGCAATCAACGACACAAAATGGTTTTAATTACACAAAAGGTTAAAAATACATTAATTGGTAACAGTAGACAAGGTTCACAGAACAACATTTACCCTGGTTTGTAAAAAAAAATGAAAAACTCAACATTGGGGGAAAAAATGACCCTGGTTTGTAAAAAATTTATATACTCAATTTGAGGGAGAAAAAATGCCGATAAATTTTATTTTAACTCAATTTGAGTGAAAAAAAACTCAATTTTCCACATTTCGGTTCGTAAAATTTGGACTTCTATGAATCCCTGTACAATGGCATATCCTTTTATGAAGTTCCATGATAGGACAAAATTACATCATGTCATGCACTCTAGATCATTCAAGCTGGTCTATTACATCATATAGCCATACAGGCTGGTCTATCAGGTATACCAGATCATACAGGCTGGTCTATCAGATCATACAGGCTAGTCTATTACATCATGCCATTGATAGATCATGCAGGCTGGTCTATATTACATCATGCCATTCACTCTACATCATACAGGCTGGTCTATTACATCATATAGCCATACAGGCTGGTCTATTACATCACATAGCCATACAGGCTGGTCTATTACATCATATAGCCATACAGGCTGGTCTATCAGATCATACAGGCTGGTCTATCAGATCATACAGGCTAGTCTATTACATCATGCCATTGATAGATCATGCAGGCTGGTCTATCAGATCATACAGGCTGGTCTATCAGATCATACAGGCTGGTCTATTACATCATGCCATTGATAGATCATACAGGCTGGTCTATTACATCATGCCATTGATAGATCATACAGGCTGGTCTATTACATCATGCCATTGATAGATCATACAGGCTGGTCTATTACATCATGCCATTGATAGATCATACAGGCTGGTCTATTACATCATGCCATTGATAGATCATACAGGCTGGTCTATCAGATCATACAGGCTGGTCTATCAGATCATACAGGCTAGTCTATTACATCATGCCATTGATAGATCATACAGGCTAGTCTATTACATCATGCCATTGATAGATCATACAGGCTGGTCTATTACATCATGCCATTGATAGATCATACAGACTGGTCTATTACATCATGCCATTGATAGATCATACAGGCTGGTCTATCAGATCATACAGGCCGGTCTATCAGATCATACAGGCTAGTCTATTACATCATGCCATTGATAGATCATGCAGGCTGGTCTATTACATCTTGCCATTCACTCTACATCATACAGGCTGGTCTATAACATCTTGCCATTCATTCTACATCATATAGGCTGGCCTATTACATCATATAGCCATACAGGCTGGTCTATCAGGTATATCAGATCATACAGGCTGGTCTATCAGATCATACAGGCTGGTCTATCAGATCATACAGGCTAGTCTATTACATCATGCCATTGATAGATCATGCAGGCTGGTCTATTACATCTTGCCATTCACTCTACATCATACAGGCTGGTCTATAACATCTTGCCATTCATTCTACATCATATAGGCTGGCCTATTACATCATATAGCCATAGAGGCTGGTCTATCAGGTATATCAGATCATACAGGCTGGTCTATCAGATCATACAGGCTGGTCTATCAGATCATACAGGCTAGTCTATTACATCATGACAATGATAGATCATGCAGGCTGGTCTATACATCATGCCATTCACTCTACATCATACAGGCTGGTCTATTACATCATATAGCCATACAGGCTGGTCTATTACATCATATAGCCATACAGGCTGGTCTATCAGGTATATCAGATACAGGCTGGTCTATCAGATCATACAGGCTGGTCTATCAGATCATACAGGCTGGTCTATTACATCATATAGCCATACAGGCTGGTCTATCAGGTGTATCAGATCATACAGGCTGGTCTATCAGATCATACAGGCTGGTCTATTACATCATATAGCCATACAGGCTGGTCTATCAGGTATATCAGATCATACAGGCTGGTCTATCAGGTGTATCAGATCATACAGGCTAGTCTATCAGGTATATCATATACAGGCTGGTCTATCAGGTATATCAGATCATACAGGCTGGTCTATCAGGTATATCAGATCATACAGGCTGGTCTATCAGATCATACAGGCTGGTCTATCAGATCATACAGACTGGTCTATTACATCATATAGCCATACAGGCTGGTCTATCAGGTGTATCAGATCATACAGGCTGGTCTATCAGGTATATCAGATCATACAGGCTGGTCTATCAGATCATACAGGCTGGTCTATTACATCATATAGCCATACAGGCTGGTCTATCAGGTATATCAGATCATACAGGCTGGTCTATCAGGTGTATCAGATCATACAGGCTAGTCTATCAGGTATATCATATACAGGCTGGTCTATCAGGTATATCAGATCATACAGGCTGGTCTATCAGGTATATCAGATCATACAGGCTGGTCTATCAGATCATACAGGCTGGTCTATCAGATCATACAGACTGGTCTATTACATCATATAGCCATACAGGCTGGTCTATCAGGTGTATCAGATCATACAGGCTGGTCTATCAGGTATATCAGATCATACAGGCTGGTCTATCAGATCATACAGGCTGGTCTATTACATCATATAGCCATACAGGCTGGTCTATCAGGTATATCAGATCATACAGGCTGGTCTATCAGGTGTATCAGATCATACAGGCTAGTCTATTACATCATGCCATTGATAGATCATGCACAGTGGTCTATTGTTAGAAGCCAAGAGAAAGACCTCCAACATGACCATGATGAGGCATATAGGAGGCAGCGCCAAAACCATTTCAATGTAATTTGAAGTACATACCCTACTGCATGCATTTAGACCAACATGGATATGGATATAGCGCTGCTTTAAACCAGCTGGACCTGCATGGATATAGCCCAGCATGGATAGAGCTGGACCTGCATGGATATAGCCCAGCATTGTTAGAGCTAGTACCTGATTGGATACAGCCCTGCATAGATATAATTATAGCCGTGCATGGATACAGCTAGACGTACATGGGTACAGCTAGACAGCTAGACCTTCATGGATACAATCAGACCTGCATGAATACAGCTAGACCTACTTGAATACAGCTAGTCCTGCATAGACACAGTCCTGCATGGAGTAAGCCCTGCATAGAAACAGCTATGGTCTTATGACCTACCTGGATAAAGCTGTACAGCTAGACCTACACAGATATAGCCCTGCATGGATACAGTTAGCCCTACATGGATACAGCTAAACCTTTATGAATACAGCTGTACATAGATAGGGCTCTGCATTGATACAGTCCTACATGGATACAGTCCTGCAAGGAAAAAGGGAGACCTACATGGATACAGCCCTGCATGCATACAGCCCTGTATGGATAGAGCCCTACATGCATACAGCCCTGCATAGATAGAGCCCTGCATGCATACAGACCTGCATGGATACAGATTTGCTTGCATACACACCTGCATGGATACAGACTTCCATGTATACAGACCTACATGGATACAGCCCTGCATGGATAGAGCCCTGCATGCATACAGCCCTGTATGGATACAGATTTGCTTGCATACACACCTGCATGGATACAGACTTCCATGTATACAGACCTACATGGATACAGCCCTGCATGGATAGAGCCCTGCATGCATACAGACCTGCATGGATACAGATTTGCTTGCATACACACCTGCATGGATACAGACTTCCATGTATACAGACCTACATGGATACAGCCCTGCATGGATAGAGCCCTGCATGCATACAGCCCTGTATGGATAGAGCCCTGCATGCATACTCAGCCCTGCATGGATACAGACTTCCATGTATACAGACCTGCATGGATACAGCTCCACATCCATACAGACCTACATGGATACAGAGACCTTCATGGATACAGCCCTGCATGCATACAGCCCTCCATAGATACAGTCCTGCATGGTTAGACCTGCATGGATACAGGCCTGCATGGATACAGGCCTGCATGGTTAGACCTGCATGGATACAGGCCTGCATGGATACAGTCCTGCATGGTTAGACCTGCATGGATACAGGCCTGCATGGATCCAGGCCTGCATGGTTAGACCTGCATGGATACAGACCTGCATGGATACAGCCCTGCATGGTTAGACCTGCGTGGATACAGACCTGCATTGATACAGCCCTGCATGGTTAGACCTGCATGGATACAGACCTGCATGGATACAGACCTGCATGGATACAGGCCTGCATGGATACAGCCCTGCATGGTTCGGCCAGCATGGATACAGACCTGCATGGTTACAGGCCTGCATGGTTAGACCTGCATGAATACAGACCTGCTTGGATCCAGCTCTGCAAGCATACATACCTGCATGGATACAGCCCTGCATGATACAGATCTGTTTGCATACAGACCTGCATGATTACAGACCTGCTCGGATACAGCCCTGCATGAATACAGACCTGTTTGGATACAGCCCTGCATGCATACATACCTGTTTGGATACAACCCTGCATGCATACATACCTGTTTGGATACAGCCCTGCATGCATACATACCTGTTTGGATACAGCCCTGCATGAATACAGACCTGTTTGGATACAGCCCTGCATGCATACATACCTGCATGGATACAGACCTGCATGAATACAGACCTACATGGATACAGACCTGCATGAATACAGCTAGACCTACTACTTGAATACAGCTAGTCCTGCATAGACACAGTCCTACATGGAGTGAGCCCTGCATAGAACACAACTATGGTCTTATGACCTACCTGGATAAAGCTAGACCTACATGTACAGCTAGACCTACACAGATATAGCCCTGCATGGATACAGTTAGCCCTACATGGATACAGCTAAACCTTTATGAATACAGCTGTACATAGATAGGGCTCTGCATTGATAGTCCTACATGGATACAGTCCTGCAAGGAAAAAGGGAGACCTACATGGAAACAGCCCTGCATGGATAGAGCCCTGCATGCATACAGCCCTGTATGGATAGAGCCCTGCATGAACAAAGCACTGCATGGATAGAGCCTTGTATGCATACAGACCTACATGGCTACAGATCTGCTTGCATACAGACCTGCATGGATACAGACTTCCATGTATACAGGCCTGCATGGATACAGCTCCACATCCATACAAACCTACATGGATACAGACAGGCCTGCATGGATATAACCCTGCATGCATACAGCCCTGCATGGATACAGACCTGCATGAATACAGCCCAGCATGTATACAGCCCTGCATAGATACAGCCCCACATCCATACAGACCTGCATGGATACAGCCCCACACCCATACAAACCTGCATGGATACAGCCCTGCATGCATACAGCCCTCCATGAATACAGCCCTGCATGCATACAGACCTGCATGGATACAGACCAGCATGGATACAGCCCTGCATGGATACAGACCTGAATGGTTAAACCTGCATGGATACAGACCTGCATGCATACAGACCTGCATGGATACAGGCCTGCATGGTTAGACCGGCATGAATACAGACCTGCTTGGATACAGCCCTGCATGATACAGATCTGCTTGCATACAGACCTGCATGATTACAGACCTGTATGATTACAGACCTGCTTGGATACAGCCCTGCATGGATACAGCCCTGCATGAATACAGACCTGCTTGGATACAGCCCTGCATGCATACATACCTGCATGGATACAGCCCTGCATGAATACGGACCTACATGGATACAGATCTGCATGAATACAGACCTGCATGGATACACATCTGCTTGCATACAGTCCTGCATGGATATACCTGCATGAATGCAGACCTACATGGATACAGGCCTGCATGCATACATACCCGCATGGATACAGACCTGCATGGATACAGATCTGCTTGCATACAGACCTGCATGAATACAGACCTGCTTGGAAACAGAACTGCATGGAAACAGCCCTCCATGGATACAGACCTGCATGGACACAGATCTGCATGAATACAGCTAGACCTGCATGGATACAGCTAAACCTGCATGGATACAGCTAGGCCAGCATGGTTCTAGACATACATGGATACAGCTCGGCCTACATGGATACAGGTTGACCTGCATAGATACAGCCGCACATGCATACAGACCTGCATGGACTCAGACCTGCATGGATACAGACCAGCATGGATACAGCTCCACATCCATAAAGCCCTGCATGGATACAGCCCTGCATGTGTACAGCCCTGCGTGGATACAGACCCGCATGCATGCAGCCCTGCATGGATACAGCCCCACATCCATACAGACCTGCATGGACTTAGACCTGCAAGGATACAATCCAGCATGGCTACAGCCCTGCAGATACAGCCTCACATCCCTACAGACCTGCATGGATACAGACCTGCATGGATACAACCCTGCATGCATACAGCCCTCCATGACTACAGCCCTGCATGCATACAGACCTGCATGGATACAGGCCTGGATAGAGCCCTGCATGGATACAGATAGACCAGCATGGATCTAGACCTGCATGGATACAGCTAGGCCTAAATGGATACAAGTAGACCTGCATGGATACAGCCCCACATGCATACAGACCTGCATGGATACAGACCTGCATGGATACAGACCTGTAAGAATACAGCTAGACCTGCATGGATACAGCTAAACCTGCATAGATACAGCTAAACCTGCATAGATACAGCTAGGCCTGCATTGGTACAGCCCTGCCTGGATAGAGCCCTGCATGGATACAGATAGACCAGCATGAATCTAGACCTGCATGGATACAGCTAAATGGATACAGGTAGATCTGCATGGATACAGCCCCACATGCATACAGACCTGCATGGATACAGACCTGCATGGATACAGACCTGCAAGAATACAGCTAGACCTGCATGGATACAGCTAAACCTGCATAGATACAGTTAGGCCTGCATGGGTACAGCCCTGCCTGGATAGAACCCTACATGGATACAGATAGACCAGCATGGATCTAGACCTGCATGGATACAGCTAGGCCTACATGGATACAGGTAGACCTTTATGGATACAGACCTGCAGGCCCGTAGCCAAGGGGGGTTTTCTGGGTTCGGGCGAACCCCCTTATCGGAAATATTATATATTTTTCTCTTATTAATGCCCTTTTCAAACTGAAGCGAACCCCCTATTTGCACCTTTTCCCATAGAGCGAACCCCATGATGTGCCCTTTTGGAGTGAAGGCGGACCACCCCTCAGTAAATCCTGCCTATAGCCCTGCATCAATACAGCTAGACGTACTTAGCTAGACCTACATGGATACAGCTAAACTTGCATGGATATGGCCCTGCATTGATATAGGTAGACCTGCATCAATACAATCCTGCATGGAGTGGGCCCTGCATAGAAACAGCTAGGCCTACATGGATACAGCTAGACCCACATGGATACAGCTCTACACAGATAGAGCTCTGTAATGATACAGCTCTGCATGGACAGTCATGCAAGTATATAGGATACAGCTAGACCTACATGAATACAGCCCTGCATGGATACACTCCTGCATGGATACAGTTAGACCTACATAAACAAATACAGCTAAACCTGCATGGATACAGCCCTGCATGGATAGCCCTGCATGGATCGAGACCAGCATGGATCACACCTGCATGGATCGAGACCTGCATGGATACAGCCCTGCATGGATCGAGACCTGCATGGATCGAGACCTGCATGGATCGAGACCTGCATACAGCCCTGCATGGATTGAGACCAGCATGGATCGAGACCTGCATGGATACAGCCCTGCATGGATAGCCCTGCATGGATAGCCCTGCATGGATCGAGACCAGCATGGATCAGACCTGCATGGATCGAGACCAGCATGGATACAGCCCTGCATGGATCGAGATCTGCATACAGACCTGCATGGATCGAGACCTGCATACAGCCCTGCATGGATCGAGACCTGCATGGATCGAGACCAGCATGGATACAGCCCTGCATGGATAACCCTGCATGGATCGAGACCTGCATGGATCGAGACCAGCATACAGCCCTGCATGGATCGAGACCTGCAATCCATGCAGGTCTCTGCATGGATCGAGACCAGCATGGATCAAACCTGCATGGATCGAGACCTGCATGGATACAGCCCTGCATGGATCGAGACCTGCATGGATCGAGACCTGCATACAGCCCTGCATGGATCGAGACCAGCATGGATCGAGACCTGCATGGATACAGCCCTGCATGGATAGCCCTGCATGGATAGCCCTGCATGGATCGAGACCAGCATGGATCAGACCTGCATGGATCGAGACCAGCATGGATACAGCCCTGCATGGATCGAGACCTGCATACAGACCTGCATGGATCGAGACTTGCATGGATCGAGACCTGCATACAGCCCTGCATGGATCGAGACCTGCATGGATCGAGACCAGCATGGATACAGCCCTGCATGGATAGCCCTGCATGGATCGAGACCTGCATGGATCGAGACCAGCATACAGCCCTGCATGGATCGAGCCCTGCATGGATACATCCCTGCATGGGTACATCCCTGCATGGATAGCCCTGCATGGATCGAGACCAGCATGGATCAGACCTGCATGGATAGTCCTGCATGGATAGCCCTGCATGGATCGGGACCTGCATGGATCGAGATCTGCATACAGCCCTGCATGGATCGAGACCTGCATGGATCAACACCTGCATGGATACAGCCCTGCATGGATAGCCCTGCATGGATCGAGCCCTGCATGGATCGAGACCTGCATGAATCGAGATGTGCATGGATCGAGACCTGCATACAGCCCTGCATGGATAGCCCTGCATGGATCGAGACCTGCATGGATCGAGACCTGCATACAGCCCTGCATGGATCGAGACCTGCATGGATACAGCCCTGCATGGATAGCCCTGCATGGATAGCCCAGCATGGATCGAGACCAGCATGGATCAGATCTGCATGTATCGAGACCAGCATGGATACAGCCCTGCATGGAGAGACCTGCATGGATCGAGATCTGCATACAGCCCTGCATGGATCGAGACCTGCATGGATCGAGACCTGCATGGATAGCCCTGGATGGATCGAGCCCTGCATGGATCGAGACCTGCATGGATTGAGACCTGCATACAGCCCTGCATGGATAGCCCTGCATGGATCAAGACCAGCATGGATCGAGACCTGCATGGATCGAGACCTGCATACAGCCCTGCATGGATCGAGACCTGCATACAGCGCTGCATGGATCGAGAGCTGCATGGATACAGCCCTGCATGGATAGCCCCGCATGGATCGAGACCAGCATGGATCAAGACCTGCATGGATTGAGACCTGCATGGATACAGCCCTGCATGGATAGCCCTGCATGGATAGCCCTGCATGGATTGAGACCAGCATGGATCAGACCTGCATGGATTGAGACCAGCATGGATACAGCCCTGCATGGATAGCCCTGCATGGATAGACCTGCATGGATCGAGACCTGCATGGATCAAGACCTGCATGGATACAGCCCTGCATGGATCGAGACCTGCATGGATCGAGACCTGCATGGATACAGCCCTGCATGAATCGAGACCTGCATAGATACAGCCCTGCATGGATCAAGACCTGCATACAGCCCTGCATGGATCAAGACCTGCATGGATCGAGACCTGCATGGATCAAGACCTGCATGGATCGAGACCTGCATGGATCGAAACCTGCATGGATCAAGACCTGCATGGATACAGCCCTGCATGGATCGAGACCTGCATGGATCGAGACCTGCATACAGACCCGCATGGATAGCCCTGCATGGATCGAGACCTGCATGGATCAGACCTGCATGGATCGAGACCTGCATGGATCAGACCTGCATGGATAGCCCTGCATGGATCGAGACCTGCATGGATCGAGACCTGCATGGATAGCCCTGCATGGATCAAGCCCTGCATGGATCGAGACCTGCATGGATCGAGCCCTGCATGGATCAAGACCTGCATGGATACAGCCCTGCATGGATACAGCACATTGTATCATCAAGAGAGTTAGACTACTTGTAAACATGAGTTATTGGAATTGTTGGTTGTTGGTAGGAGTAAACATGAGTTATTTGGAATTGTTGGTTGTTGGTAGGAGTAAACATGAGTTATTGGAATTGTTGGTTGTTGGTAGGAGTAAACATGAGTTATTGGAATTGTTGGTTGTTGGTAGGAGTAAACATGAGTTATTTGGAATTGTTGGTTGTTGGTAGGAAGCAAGTCAGAAATCTTGAGATGTACTAATTTAAAGTATGTCATGTGCAGACATGGTAGAATACAAACACTAATGGATGAATAGCACAACTACAGTTTTTAGAACAACTGTATTATATCTTATAAAAATCCCCAGGAGCGTAGACTGAGCAGAACTATTTAGGTGTTCTGTAGCTGGGGATTGAGCCAGTTTGTATTACTGCCATGTCCCCTTCTTAAATCTTAGCAGGATGCAAGACAAACCATAATAATGAGCCTTGAGATGTTTGAGTGGAATGATATGGTCATAGTTGAGCACTCTGGCCTGAATGATCGGGATAGACAGATCTTGGTTACGTCCTTCTCTCCCTCCATTCTCCTCTTCTCTCACTCGCTGTTTGTACACAATCTGACAAACAGAAAAGAATCTTATACAGTGAAACAGACCATGCTTGGGACCAGATTATAGTGTCGGTCTTGACAGGGTTCTGGCTTAATTATCAAGGTTCAATATACCACGGTAGTTCAAATTTCAGTATTGAGACCATGGATAATGTCAGTCAGTATTTAGAGGTTGGTCAGTTTACTCAGGTGTCTGTATTCACAGGTTTCACTGTACTGTTTATGTGTTCACAAGCAAAAATGATCATGTACTATTCACATTTTGGCCTCTGTGACCGTTCAAAATAGATGAAGCAGTACAGTACTAGAGTGAAATTGACCTGGAGGTCCAAGGTACATGTTGGATACCAGTAGTAAAGATCAGGACAAACTGAATTTGTCCTTCAGATATGTTCAACAGAAACCTCTTTCACATTTTAACCTCTGTGAACAATGAAAGTAGGTCAAGGTTTGTCCAGGTTGATCTCGGGACTCCTTAATACAAGACAGCATTGTATCAAAGATCAAGTATTTGGCTTCTATTATCTCTTGGTACTGTGCATGTTCACAGTTTAGTGTTTTACAAGGTCTGCACATTGGGTCTCCTGACTGTTTATCTTTCTTGAATAAATAAAAATTAACAAACAAGTAAAATATGACAGCTATTCACATTTTTCGCTCAAGTTTAATCTGGACTGATTTTAACTTATTTTCAGAGGTCTGAAGAAAAAAATACTGTGTTTCCAGTAAACAGACCTATCTGCTGATGAAATTTGTGCCGACCTGGAAGTTTTTGGGGATTCAGAGAAACAGAATAGCTAAACATTTAAACCAAATTCTTTTTTGTTATCTTTATTTTGACTTTTTGATTCACTGACACTTCCACTGTTGAATGAAGGGAGTGTCACTTCTTTCTTGTGATTTTACTGTTCTCTGCTCCCATACAAAATTGTCATATAGGTGTAACCTGTTGAATCTACTGATCTTGATCCTAAGGGGTAACATCCAATCGATCAAGCAAGGCTTAAGGTTTATTGGGGCCATAAACAGTTCGATAATATTGATTTCAAAAGAACAATCAAGAACTTATCAGGTTTGATTGTTAATTTGGAAAGTACACACATTCTTTATTGAAACTGTATCTATCATATTGTCTCGTATCTGTGGGCCTCATTGGCTGTACCGGGATAGTTTAGGCCTACATCAGACTTCCCGGCCAGGATAAATATTCATTAAGGTTTCAAGCGTGTCCTGAATATAAAATACAAAAGATTATACAGTTGTCTGAATGAAAGAATATGCCCTCATTCCATACATTTTAAAACAAAGATGAACACAAATTTGTAATTGTAATTTGTCGACCATTTGATGAAAGTAGACTCGCTGTTGTCAGCCTATCTTCACGAGTATTTGATGAAAGTAGACTCGTTGTTGCAGGCCTCGAAATAAGACCGCGCGGGGTGATCAAAAAATTGATCCCCTGATTTTTGGTCCAGGTGATCGATTTTTTTATCTCCTAGTACATGTAGATCAACCAGGTAACCAATCAATCACCTGAATTGATCACCTAAAACTAGAGATTACATGTTGTATGAATGTATGTATGATTGGTTTTTACCGAAGGGTATTGTCGTCGTCAGCATCGTCTGTCTGTCCGTCTGTCTATCTGTCTGTGGACACGATATCTCAAGAAGGATTACAGCCAGGCATTTTAAATTCATACCACATAAGCATCTGGTGAAGGGTCAGAAGCCTATTGAAAATGACTGACCTTGACCTAATTTATCAAGGTCAAATTCTAATATTTGCTATATTTTTTTGAGGGATTAAAGCTAGGGTCTCCAAATTCATATTACATATGCAACTGGTGATTGGCTAGAAGCCTATCCCAGTTGGCTGACCTTGACCTATTTTTTCAAGGTCATATACTGTTTATCATGATATAACATGAAGAAATATAGCTAGGCTTTCCAAATTAATAGTATGTATACGTTTGGCGATGGTTCAAATGTGTGCTGAAGATGACTGACCTTGACCTATTTTTCAAGGTCATATACTGGTTATTATATGCATCAAGAAATATAGTTAGGCTTTCCAAATTAATACTATGTATACATCTGGCGATGGTACAGAGGTTTACTGAAGTTGACTGACCTTGACTTATTTTTCAAGGTCATATACTGTTTTCTATGATATAACATTAAAAAAAACATAGCTAGGCTTTCCAAATTAATATTCTGTGTACATCTTGTGATGGTCCAGATGTGTGCTGAAGATGATTGACTTTGACCTATTTTATCCAGGTCAGATTCTATTTAGTACAATATATTATGAAGGATTATATCTACAGTGTTCAAATTTAGACCTTAAGTCTATTGAATATCACTGAATATCACCTTAAGTCTATTGAATATCACTGAATATGACCTATTTTCTAAAGGTCAAATTGTACATGTTAAGTCTAAGAGTAAGATCTCTGAATTCATGTTTCATATGCAATTAAGTTAGAGTCTATATTCCCAAGATCAAATTTCTTAATTTGATTATGAGCTATACAGAAGAGTATAGGTAAAAAAAGAAGTTTGCTGGTGTGGAGCAGTAATATAAGAAAAATAACGAAAAAACCTTCTCAACTTTCTACATCATTATATTCCGACTGCAGTTTCGAACGTAATGTTCTTTTCAAGGAATACTGTTTTCAAATGACAGACTGGTATATATACAAATACAGGGCACAACGGTCGCTAGACGACGTGCCTGGCTTAAGCAAGCAGTGACTTGATAACATGCTGACATTAATAGAAACAGTTGGTCACAATAAACATGAAAAGAGAGATTAAAAGGGATAATTCAAACGAGTACAATACATGCAGTAAACAACAATCAATTGGTCTGCGAAGCAGAGGTGGGTATTTTCAGGATATGACATGCTTCAACAGTTTGATAAATACGTACATGTATTGCATGAAATCTAATTTCACAAAGTTGTTAAACAAACAAAATAACAAATATATTCAAGGTCTATGTGATCCGTTTAATTCGGAACCATACCTTTCTATAAACATCGTTTCTTTAACATCCAATAAGGCTTGATTCTCATTTAGTACTTTGTTAAAAGGGAAAACTTTAAAGGAAGGGGTCAAATGTATGGCACACTGTCTGATGTGTCGGCTGACAGGGAGATGGCAATGGTTTTCATTATTAATCTGTTGCCTGTGAACAGTTAATCTAGATCTTAAATCTGTGGTTTGACCGATATACTGTTTTCCACAGCCCTGACAAATCAGTGCGTATACAACATATTTACTGTCACATGACATGTTGAATTTAACCTCAAACACAGAATTTGTGTCATTGAATTTAATGCTAGGTCCTTCTAGTATATGGATGCATGCGCCACATTTCGATCGGTTACATTTCGCGACTCGTGCATCTAACTGGCTTTCCGAAAAACGAGCTTTTGTAAGAATATTCTTAAGATTTGGGGCTTGTCTCTTGCTATTAATAAAAGATGAATTGTTAACAATATCTTTCATTTTAGCACTATTGTTTAGAATAGGTAACGTGTTTAGCACTATCGGGAAAATGTTATTATTATTCGGGTTGTGTGTAGTGACGAGAGGTATAACATTTCCGTTTGTGGCTTTAGCAGATGACTGACGAAGTTCGCTTACGGGCTGGGCAGATGCCTTCCTTATTCCCTTATCAATAAGGCCCTCTGGGTAACCTCGAGAGATTAAAGAGGTTTTCAGCTCAGTTAGCCGTAGCGCCCGAATACTGGAATCTAACACGATAGTGTAGATTCGGCGTGCCAAAGTGTAGGGAATATTTTCTCTGGTGTGTCTGGGATGGTTGGAGTGGAAGTGGAGATATAGTTGTGTGTCCGTTGGTTTCCTGTAGATGTCTGTGGTTATAGTTTTCTCAGATTTCAAAATAAAAATATCTAAAAATGGAATGCTCTCGTCACTTGTTTCCATAGTGAAAGAAATCTGAGGATGAAGGGAATTCAGAATGTCATGCAATGACTCAAGTGAACCATTTTCAAGGGGCCAAAAAATGAAGCAATCGTCAAGATATCTACGCCAGTTTTCTTTGAATATCTGGCCAAAATTATCTCCATAAGAGGTGTTTATCTTGGCATATAGGGTCAGCTCCAGGTAACCCATAACCAGAGTTGCGTAAACAGGTGCCACTTTGGTTCCCATGGCCGTACCAAGGACTTGCCTGTAGAAACGATCATTAAAACAGAACGAGTTGTTGTTCAAAATGAATTCCAAGCTATCTAAGATCAAATCCTTCTTAAAACGACTATGGAGCGTTGCAGGAAAATTATCGAGCCAGTACTTGACGGCTTCAAGGCCTAGGCTATGCGGAATGTTACTGTATAGACTATTTACATCAAATGTAGCCATTTTAGTTTCAGAATTCACCTGATCTGGTAGGCCGTTTAAGAAATCCAAACTATCTCTTACATAACTTTTGACATGGTTGATAAAAGGTCGGAGAAGGATATCTGTTAAATGGCTTATTCTTTGAGTCGGGGAAGATGGTCCGGCTATAATAGGTCTGAATTTAAGGTCACGGGGACGGGGAATTGCAACGTATTCCGATTTTTGAATTTGGATAGCCTGTTTTATTTCTTCAGACTTGTGAATCTTAGGGAGACCGTAAAAGTTACTGCTATTAGATTCAAATTTGGTCAAATAACCTATTTCCTTTTTAGTTAAAATGGTTTCGTGCTTCCTAACAAGTTTGCGAATATTCGTTAATATTTGGTTGTCTGGGTTAGAATCTTCTTCCTTGTATGTGTTTTTGTCGTTAATCATTTCCAGAATTTTCTCTTTATAATAATCTCTATCCATTATGACAACGGCTTTACCTTTATCAGCCTCTTTGATAATTAAATCCGGGTTTGATAAAAGATTCTTGATAGCAGATTTCTGGTGTGATGATATGTTGGACCGCGTATTCGATGAAGATGTTAACGGGATGTTATTCAAATTGTCTATGAATAATTCCAAGTGATCATCATCGCTGGTACGGGGTCGAAAAGTAGACAAATTTCTAACTAATGATTCATCATCATAATTACTGGAGTTATGCATTAATTCGCACATTCTAAGCTTTTTGCTAAAAGCTCGGATATCTTTGGATAGATCATCCGGATTTGGCGCAGGGGTAGGGGTGAAGTCTAAACCCAGCTTGAGTATATTAATTTGCTCATCAGTTAAGGTTAATGAAGATAAATTAATTACCTTAGGAACCGGTTGTTTTGATACCGGTTCCTCTTCCGTGGACCGCGGTTCCCTAAAAAACGATTATTGTCAGAATAGGATTGTTCAGTGTTATTTGAATTGACTGATCCATTCCTGAATTGTCCAATAAACACCGTGCCTCTTGGGTGGTCCAGATGATTGACACCTGGAGGTACAGGGTTGGAACTCGGTGAAGAGGTATGCCGATATGGTCTTCTTCCTCGATTAGTTGTGGGTCGTTCAGGGGCTGGTCTTCGAACTGGTCTCCTAGTGTATCTCGGGCCTGTTTCATGTGACTCCCAGGTCGAATCACTTTCCCGTGTTCGCTCTCTCCGCGGATTAGTTGGTAAACGAGTTGACTTTGAGCGAGTTTGGCGTCTATCCGTCACGTTTTCATCTAGGCGCTTAGGCTCCGTCTCTTCTATATCAGAGATCTCATTAGGTAGATTCATGAGCCATGAATCTTTAGAGGCCCACGAATCTCTGGATTTTTGCTCAGATTTCTGAATGTCTGAGGCCCACCATTCCAACAGTCTTGTTTGTACAGGACCACTGGTTTGATTGGAAATTAAGTCCTTCATTTCCTCATCCAATTTGGTATAGGCTTCAACAAGATGAATGTGTCGATCTTCGAGAAGAAGGATTTCTGTTCTCACCTTTTTCATCTCCAGGTCTTTTTTTATTTCCCTTTGATTCTCACTGTCCGAGTGGTTGGTTGCGACACGAAATTTCTTTGGGATGAAGGGAATATCCCTGGAAAGAAATTCTTTATATCTGTCCGCTGTCCCCTGTGTCCGTATGGCATTGAAAAACTCTGTTTCCATGAGTTGAGCTTACGGTTCCAGATATTACCAATATTTCTCTTCTCCTTGGAAATATCGCTTTCTAGTAGGTTGTTAGTGACTGTGCGGAGAGAGCCATATGTGTTTTCAACATAATCTCTCAAGCTGGTGAAAATGTTATTGGCTGCTGTTCCGTCCTGATTCGAGTCAGCGTTGCGATCAGGTAATGTCACTTCTGTGAAAGACTTGAATGCGACTTTCAAGTCTGATACTTGAAGAGTATATTTAGAGCTACAAATTTGGTCATACTCTACCAGAAACTAAGCGTAAAAAATTCCCATCAATTAGGGCCTTGGCAAAAGCTGACTTGGCTTAACTTCCTATATATTTCTAAAATGAGGGAACAACAGTCAGCCTTACTAGATCAGATTTGTGTTAACCTAGATGATATTGTCAACAGTTCTAAAAATATATCTTATGCAGTGCATATGATTGCTGAGTGTAGACAATAACTGAGAGCCGAGGGTTATTGGAGCCCATTGGGTTATTTTTCTTAAGTGGAATTGTGCATGACCATTTACTAAATTCATTTCAGGAAATGTATCCAAGATATAACTTGACATTTTAAGAACTTGTTTTACTCCTTCTTGACTGTCTCTCAATATGCAATAAAATCTATGGTATTGCCTTTAATTGTTCGTAGTACCGTACTTCTGTTTTGCCCAGTCATGTAATCCACCAGACCGTATGTGACCTTGTGTTAACACGTAATTATCTCTGCTACAAAATAGCTCCTACAAAACAGTGGCTCTAAGTTTGCAGTGGGCTCTGCCTTGTTTGGCTAGCTCCATATGGTCGTTTGTCTGTATGTCGAGCGAGAAGCAAACCACATGTGATTGTACATGTATATGTTTATAACTTGTGACACTTGTGTGGTAGAACTTGTGTGGCCATTCTGCAGAATAAATTATATTCCCAGTTTTGCCGAGTCAACGAAAACGTAGTTTTAAATTTAACAGAACCATGGTGTTCAGGATAAACTTTTTACCGATCACCCGACATAACCTCGAGGCGATCGAAGGGCGATCGAGGGGCGATCGATCGGTTTGATCGCCTACTATATCGAGGCCTGGCTGTTGTTGTCAGCCTATCTTCATGATTATTTGATGGAAGTAGACTTGTTGTCAGCCTATCTTCATGATTATTTGATGGAAGTAGACTTGTTGTTGTCAGCCTATCTTCATGATTATTTGATGGAAGTAGACTTGTTGTTGTCAGCCTATCTTCATGATTATTTGATGGAAGTAGACTTGTTGTTGTCAGCCTATCTTCATGATTATTTGATGGAAGTAGACTTGTTGTCAGCCTATCTTCATGATTATTTGATGGAAGTAGACTTGTTGTTGTCAGCCTATCTTCATGATTATTTGATGGAAGTAGACTTGTTGTTGTCAGCCTATCTTCATGATTATTTGATGGAAGTAGACTTGTTGTTGTCAGCCTATCTTCATGATTATTTGATGGAAGTAGACTTGTTGTTGTCAGCCTATCTTCATGATTATTTGATGGAAGTAGACTTGTTGTTGTCAGCCTATCTTCATGATTATTTGATGGAAGTAGACTTGTTGTTGTCAGCCTATCTTCATGGCTATTTGATGGAAGTAGACTTGTTGTTGTCAGCCTATCTTCATGATTATTTGATGGAAGTAGACTTGTTGTTGTCAGCCTATCTTCATGATTATTTGATGGAAGTAGACTTGTTGTTGTCAGCCTATCTTCATGATTATTTGATGGAAGTAGACTTGTTGTCAGTCTATCTTCATGATTATTTGATGGAAGTAGACTTGTTGTCAGCCTATCTTCATGATTATTTGATGGAAGTAGACTTGTTGTTGTCAGCCTATCTTCATGATTATTCGATGGAAGTAGACTTGTTGTCAGTCTATCTTCATGATTATTTGATGGAAGTAGACTTGTTGTTGTCAGCCTATCTTCACCATTGATTTACTCAAATTTAATTTGATGGTCAATAAAAACATCCCGAGTTTGATTTAAACCCTCGCTCTTTAACAAGAGAAATGATTTAAACTCAGATTGCTCTTTAACAAGAGAATTAACTAACAAAAATGCAAAAGGTGACTGATATACTAGTATGATCCAAGACAAAGAAGTAGTCCGCCATTGTGGCTCTCACATTACAGTCTAGTAACCGTCGCCAAGAATAACAGGTCTTTTTTTCCAGAATTGGCCAGAATATTAATTCAAAAGTAGTGAGTTTCAAATCTCATCACCATTTCATGAATAATCAGGGAATTTACCATATGCAATAAAACTTGGAGATTCATAATGAATTAGATTGAACATGAATCATTTAATAATATTTTGTAAATCTGTCTAGAGATCTGCAGTCGCATACTTGTTATGAATATACCTTGTAACATAAGGAAAAGAAAAAGGAATTTGAACAAACACCACACATTTTATTGTCATCTGTTAACTCTTTGCCTACAGAATAAATATCCACATTTGGACGGAATATATTTTGCAAAAGTATAAATTTCCGCATATGGTTATAATAATGGCTCTGAGATTTTTCCATTGAGTGTCGTTGATAGGGTAAACTATATATTTTTACAATCCTTGATGCTATGGGATTTCAAATAAATACATGTGGCTGTCGCCATCGGGACCCCTCGGGCCGGGCCCAGAGCAATTGTGGAAATAATGTTTCTGACCCCAACAACTCACATATTTGGGGTGGGCATAATTTTACCTGTATGATATAGATCATAGACAGACAAAACAATATAGCAATAGAGCAGTGATAACCTATAGTAGATGTAGTCGAACGATTACTGTCTATTCACAGCAATCCACACAGGTTTGTGTGAACTCCTGAAAAACACATCCCATGGCACCGACTTTCAATAGGCTTCTGGTAGTGGCTGTATTAAACAACTGTATGAACTTTCATTGTTGTGAGTGAAGGACTTTTTGAGATAATGTGTTTACAAGGATATGGACCAACAGACATGTATAAAGGGGCAGAACTCCTGAAAAACACATCCGATTACACCGACTTTCAACAGGCTTCTGGTACTGGCTGTATTAAACAACTGTATGAAGTTTCATTGTTGTGAGTGAAGGACTTTTTGAGATAATGTGTTTACAAGGATAACATGTGGCTGTCGCCATCGGGACCCCTCGGGCCGGGCCCAGAGCAATTGTGGAAATAATGTTTCTGACCCCAACAACTCACATATTTGGGGTGGGCATAATTTTACCTGTATGATATAGATCATAGACAGACAAAACAATATAGCAATAGAGCAGTGATTACCTATAGTAGATGTAGTCGAACGATTACTGTCTATTCACAGCAATCCACACAGGTTTGTGTGAACTCCTGAAAAACACATCCCATGGCACCGACTTTCAATAGGCTTCTGGTACTGGCTGTATTAAACAACTGTATTAAGTTTCATTGTTGTGAGTGAAGGACTTTTTGAGATAATGTGTTTACAAGGATATGGACCAACAGACATGTATAAAGGGGCAGAACTCCTGAAAAACACATCCGATTACACCGACTTTCAATAGGCTTCTGGTACTGGCTGTATTAAACAACTGTATGAAGTTTCATTGTTGTGAGTGAAGGACTTTTTGAGATAATGTGTTTACAAGGATATAAACAGACAGACATGTATAAAGGGGCATAACTCCTGAAAACACATCCAATGGCACCGACTTTCAATAGGCTTCTGGTACTGGTTGTATTAAACAACTGTATGAAGTTTCATTGTTGTGAGTGAAGGACTTTTTGAGATAATGTGTTTACAAGGATATGGACCAACAGACATGTATAAAGGGGCATAACTCCTGAAAAACACATCTGATTACACCGACTTTGAATAGGCTTCTGGTACTAGCTGCATTAAACAACTGTATGAAGTTTCATTGCTGTGAGTGAAGGACTTTTTGAGATAATGTGTTTACAAGGATAAAAACAGCCAGACATGTATAAAGGGGCATAACTCCTGAAAAACACATCCAATGGCACCGACTTTCACTAGGCTTCTGGTACTGGCTGTATTAAACAACTGTATGAAGTTTCATTGTTGTGAGTGAAGGACTTTTTGAGATAATGTGTTTACAAGGATAAAAACAGACAGACATGTATAAAGGGGCATAACTCCTGAAAAACACATACAATGGCACCGACTTTCAATAGGCTTCTGGTACTGGTTATATTAAACAACTGTATGAAGTTTCATTGTTGTGAGTGAAGGACTTTTTGAGATAATGTGTTTACAAGGATATGGACCAACAGACATGTATAAAGGGGCATAACTCCTGAAAAACACATCCGATTACACCGACTTTCAATAGGCTTCTGGTACTAGCTGCATTAAACAACTGTATGAAGTTTCATTGTTGTGAGTGAAGGACTTTTTGAGATAATGTGTTTACAAGGATAAAAACAGCCAGACATGTATAAAGGGGCATAACTCCTGAAAAACACATCCAATGGCACCGACTTTCAACAGGCTTCTGGTACAGGCTGTATTAAACAACTGTATTAAGTTTCATTGTTGTAAGTGAAGGACTTTTTGAGATAATGTGTTTACAATCATATGATGGATAGACGGTACGACCAACATTCGAACTTTAGGGGCTTATAATTGTGCAACATTGTAACGAAAAATTGTTGAAAGTTGGCTGCAATGTTGCACAATTATACCACTGATGGATGTTTAGTTCAAAAACACCAAGAAAAAAACAGTGTTTTAAAATCGTTTCTTATAGAGAAAAGACACTTTTTAAATCGTTTCTTATAGAGAAGATCCATCAAAAAAACACTGTTTTAAACATTTGCACACTGTTTTCATTACATAGGAATTAAGGGCTTAGCCCCTAATTCCAAAAAAAGCCCTTAAGGTTTGGACGGACCAACAAAAAACCCCTCAAAGTTAGAATGTTAGCACGGACAGACGGACGACGGAGGCAACGACAATACCGCGGCAGAATCTGCCCGAGGGGTAAAAACAGACAAGACATGTATAAAGGGGCATAACTCCTGAAAAACACATCCAATGGCACCGACTTTCAATAGGCTTCTGGTACTGGTTGTATTAAACAACTGTATGAAGTTTCATTGTTGTGAGTGAAGGACTTTTTGAGATAATGTGTTTACAAGGATATGGACCAACAGACATGTATAAAGGGGCATAACTCCTGAAAAACACATCCGATTACACCGACTTTGAATAGGCTTCTGGTACTAGCTGCATTAAACAACTGTATGAAGTTTCATTGTTGTGAGTGAAGGACTTTTTGAGATAATGTGTTTACAAGGATAAAAACAGCCAGACATGTATAAAGGGGCATAACTCCTGAAAAACACATCCAATGGCACCGACCTCCTGAAAAACACATCCCATGGCACCGACTTTCAATAGGCTTCTGGTAGTGGCTGTATTAAACAACTGTATGAAGTTTCATTGTTGTGAGTGAAGGACTTTTTGAGATAATGTGTTTACAAGGATATGGACCAACAACAATGTATAAAGGGGCAGAACTCCTGAAAAACACATCCGAATACACCGACTTTCAATAGGCTTCTGGTACTGGCTGTATTAAACAACTGTATGAAGTTTCATTGTTGTGAGTGAAGGACTTTTTGAGATAATGTGTTTACAAGGATAAAAACAGACAGACATGTATAAAGGGGCATAACTCCTGAAAAACACATCCAATGGCACCGACTTTCAATAGGCTTCTGGTACTGGTTGTATTAAACAACTGTATGAAGTTTCATTGTTGTGAGTGAAGGACTTTTTGAGATAATGTGTTTACAAGGATATGGACCAACAGACATGTATAAAGGGGCATAACTCCTGAAAAACACATCCGATTACACCGACTTTGAATAGGCTTCTGGTACTAGCTGCATTAAACAACTGTATGAAGTTTCATTGTTGTGAGTGAAGGACTTTTTGAGATAATGTGTTTACAAGGATAAAAACAGCCAGACATGTATAAAGGGGCATAACTCCTGAAAAACACATCCAATGGCACCGACCTCCTGAAAAACACATCCCATGGCACCGACTTTCAATAGGCTTCTGGTAGTGGCTGTATTAAACAACTGTATGAAGTTTCATTGTTGTGAGTGAAGGACTTTTTGAGATAATGTGTTTACAAGGATAAAAACAGACAGACATGTATAAAGGGGCATAACTCCTGAAAAACACATCCAATGGCACCGACTTTCAATAGGCTTCTGGTACTGGTTGTATTAAACAACTGTATGAAGTTTCATTGTTGTGAGTGAAGGACTTTTTGAGATAATGTGTTTACAAGGATATGGACCAACAGACATGTATAAAGGGGCATAACTCCTGAAAAACACATCCGATTACACCGACTTTGAATAGGCTTCTGGTACTAGCTGCATTAAACAACTGTATGAAGTTTCATTGTTGTGAGTGAAGGACTTTTTGAGATAATGTGTTTACAAGGATAAAAACAGACAGACATGTATAAAGGGGCATAACTCCTGAAAAACACATCCAATGGCACCGACTTTCAATAGGCTTCTGGTACTGGCTGTATTAAACAACTGTATGAAGTTTCATTGTTGTAAGTGAAGGACTTTTTGAGATAATGTGTTTACAATCATATGATGGGCAGACGGACAGACGGACGGACAGACGACGGAGGCAACGACAATACCGCTCGGGGCAGAATCTGCCCGAGGGGTACAAAACTGATGATGGAAACCATTCTTGAATTGTGTGTTGTTTTTTTCAAGTCGGGAGAAAAAAAAACACGCACAACTTCCGGAAGTTACGTCGCCCACACGGGATGGTGACGCCATGCTTGGAAAACCCCTTTCATTTGTCGCATTTCATGAGGCTATCTATATATTTTTACAATCCTTGATGCTTTGGTGATTCGTATAAATAAAATCTGATGAACTTGTATGTTGTCTAGTCAGGAGAAAACAAAAACACACCACAAGACGACCGCAGCCGCCATTTTTGGAGTTTCCCCACTGAATTGTCACATGACATGACGTAATTTGGAGTTTCCCAATGTAATAAACTCTAAATCGAGGCTGAAAAGAATGTAGCCAGTGATTCATATATCACGGAAGCGTTAATTGGTCAATTTTCGCTACCGAGGCCGAAACAACCAACCACAGGTGTGTTTAGATAAGGCTGTCAAGAAGCCGCTGACAGCAGCTTTCCGGCGCAAGTTAAAGAAACGTGAGCCGCTGTGGGCGGCTTGCCGTAGGCAATGAGTTAAGATTATTGAGCGACTATGCTAAACCTTGGAATGAATTGTTGTTTAAATAGGCCTTATCGATCAAAAACCGAAATCCTGAGTTAAATCATGGCCTTAAAGCTTCAAAAGAATTAATTGTGTTCAGATAGTCTACATCATGCGTATGGATGGTTCAAGGACTGAGCACTTTCACACCTTTGTGCCGCAATAGTTTGTACTGTTCATTATGAGAGCTCACAATGCCAGCTTGTAAATTTACTGCCTACGTATTTTAACTACACAACCTGTATATATCTATCAGTATGTATGCTTTGTGTGTTTATATGTATTCCTGATGATGGCCTAAACAAGTGTTCAAAATGACTTCCTTATTCTGAGTTTTAATCAATCTAGTTTATGCAAAACTGAACTAATCTGTGGGGCTAATGGATACTTGCTCTGACAAGCTGGCTCATATTAATATTATACAGTATAACCTATTTCAAAAGTGCAACTAGAATTGGATGGAATCACTACAATCCAAGTTAGAATTACATACTTTCACTAGACTAGCTTAATAAAGTATTTAATTCCTTGGACAGCTTTTCATGCTCAATACAGAAATAACTTCCCTTAAGCTCAGTGGTATTAGGGCTGTGAAATCAGCTGTTCGTACCCTCCTTCTCAAAATAAACCATTGCCAGGATTGCACTCGGACATGTCTGAATGCAGGGGATAAACCATTGCCAGGATTGCACTCGGACATGTCTGAATGCAGGGGATAAACCATTGCCAGGATTGCACTGGGACATGTCTGAATGCAGGGGATAAACCATTGCCAGGATTGCACTCGGACATGTCTGAATGCAGGGGATAAACCATTGCCAGGATTGCACTGGGACATGTCTGAATGCAGGGGATAAACCATTGCCAGGATTGCACTCGGACATGTCTGAATGCAGGAGATAAACCATTGCCAGGATTGCACTGGGACATGTCTGAATGCAGGGGATAAACCATTGCCAGGATTGCACTCGGACATGTCTGAATGCAGGGGATAAACCATTGCCAGGATTGCACTCGGACATGTCTGAATGCAGGGGATAAACCATTGCCAGGATTGCACTCGGACATGTCTGAATGCAGGGGATAAACCATTGCCAGGATTGCACTCGGACATGTCTGAATGCAGGGGATAAACCATTGCCAGGATTGCACTGGGACATGTCTGAATGCAGGGGATAAACCATTGCCAGGATTGCACTCGGACATGTCTGAATGCAGGGGATAAACCATTGCCAGGATTGCACTGGGACATGTCTGAATGCAGGGGATAAACCATTGCCAGGATTGCACTCGGACATGTCTGAATGCAGGAGATAAACCATTGCCAGGATTGCACTCGGACATGTCTGAATGCAGGGGATAAACCATTGCCAGGATTGCACTCGGACATGTCTGAATGCAGGGGATAAACCATTGCCAGGATTGCACTCGGACATATCTGATTGTCTGAATGCAGGGGTCACAGGTGATTACTTTCATTGTTTGCTTTATTTGCTAGACAAGAAATCAGCAAAAAAATTATAAAATGCAAGTATATTATCAAGCCATGACAACAAAATTGTCTCAATTTCTTCCTTTCAAAGAAATTAGTTAAAGAATTGCTCAGAAAATCGCTTTTGTCTCAAACAATGATTTTATGACACAAAACCCGAACACAAATCACTAGCAACCTAAGATGGAAGTTATAGATAACCTTAGCTGGAATATCTCATCTGTCACCTTTTGAAGATCAAATGCTAGATCGATCACTTTTCTTTGCATACAAAATACAAGCAGTGATCCTGTCTGGACTGTCTATGCTGGGGGATGTTGTGTATATATATATTACCTGCGAGTCCCATACAAGCAATAATCCTTTCTGGACTGTCTATGGGGAGGGGGGTTATTGTGTATATATCTGACCTGACAGTCTCATACAAACAGTGATCCTGTCTGGAGTATCTATGGAGAGGGGGGTTATTGTGTATATATCTGACCTGACAGTCTCATACAAGCAGTGATCCTGTCTGGAGTGTCTATGGGGAGGGGGGTTATTGTGTATATATCTGACCGGACAGTCCCATACAAGCAGTGATCCTGTCTGGAGTGTCTATGGGGAGGGGGGGTTATTGTGTATATATCTGACATGACAGTCCCATACAAGCAGTGATCCTGCCTGGCTGGACTGTCTATGGGGGGGGGGGGGGGGGGGGGTTATTGTGTATATATCTGACCTGACAGTCCCATACAAGCAGTGATCCTGTCTAGAGTGTCTATGGTGAGGGGGATCATTGTGTATATATCTGACCTGACAGTCCCATACAAGCAGTGATCCTGTCTGGAGTGTCTATGGGGAGGGAGGTTATTGTGTATATATATTACCTGACTGTCCCATACAAGCAGTGATCCTGTCTGGAGTGTCTATGGGAGGGGGGGGGAAGGGGGGGGGGTTATTGTGTATATATATTACCTGAGACTATCATACAAGCAGTGATCCTGTCTGGAGTGTCTATGGGGAGGGGGGTTATTGTGTATATATCTGACCTGACAGTCCCATACAAGCAGTGATCCTGTCTGGAGTGTCTATGGGGGGGTGGTTATTGTGTATATATATTACCTGAGAGTCCCATACAAACAGTAATCCTTTCTGGACTGTCTATGGGGAGGCGGGTTATTGTGTATATATCTGACCTGACAGTCCCATACAAACAGTGATTCTGTCTGGAGTGTCTATGGAGAGGGGGTTATTGTGTATATATCTGACCTGACAGTCCCATACAAGCAGTGATCCTGTCTGGAGTGTCTATGGAGAGGGAAGTTATTGTGTATATATCTGACCTGACAGTCCCATACAAGCAGTGATCCTGTCTGGCTGTCTATGGGGAGGGGGTCATTGTGTATATATCTGACCTGACAGTCCCATACAAGCAGTGATTCTGTCTGGCTGTCTATGGAGAGGGGGGTTATTGTGTATATATCTGACCTGACAGTCCCATACAAGCAGTGATCCGGTCTGGAGTGTCTATGGAGAGGGGGGTTATTGTGCATATATCTGACCTGACAGTCCCATACAAGCAGTGATTCTGTCTGGAGTGTCTATGGAGAGGGAAGTTATTGTGTATATATCTGACCTGACAGTCCCATACAAGCAGTGATCCTGTCTGGCTGTCTATGGGGAGGGGGTTATTGTGTATATATCTGACCTGACAGTCCCATACAAGCAGTGATCCTGTCTGGCTGTCTATGGGGAGGGGGTTATTGTGTATATATCTGACCTGACAGTCCCATACAAACAGTGATCCTGTCTGGAGTGTCTATGGAGAGGGAAGTTATTGTGTATATATATTACCTGACTGTCCCATACAAGCAGTGATCCTGTCTGGCTGTCTATGGGGAGGGGGTTATTGTGTATATATCTGACCTGACAGTCCCATACAAACAGTGATTCTGTCTGGAGTGTCTATGGAGAGGGAAGTTATTGTGTATATATCTGACCTGACAGTCCCATACAAGCAGTGATCCTGTCTGGCTGTCTACGGGGAGGGGGTTATTGTGTATATATCTGACCTGACAGTCCCATACAAACAGTGATTCTGTCTGGAGTGTCTATGGAGAGGGAAGTTATTGTGTATATATCTGACCTGACAGTCCCATACAAGCAGTGATTCTGTCTGGCTGTCTATGGGGAGGGGGGTTATTGTGTATATATCTGACCTGATGCATGCCTAGTGCCATCGTCCCCTCGCACATTTCTTATCTTAGCTCCGCTGATCAAACCCGTGCTGACAGCCTTTTTGCCTGGTATGACATTGAATGAATATGAATGATAGAGATCAGATTATACCAGTCAGCTTTCAGCCAATCGGCTCACTGGTTACGAAGAAAGGAAGTTGACTATCTGTGCATGTATGTATGCCTAACTAGCGATTTTGACAGAAAACAAATTAACAGACAGCGAGACTGTGGTAGGAAACTCGAACGAATAGTCATCAGTCTGAGAGGGGATTAGTGTGCCAGCTAAACTGTTCTCTACAACAAAATGCCACATGTCAAGTAGGTTGAAAAATGTATTACATATGTAAACAAGCGTTCTGAGAACGCCAACATCTCGCCTTGCGGGGTCATCCGTCGAAGCTGCAGCAGTATTGAAAGCATACATGTAGAGCAAACAATAACGTCTGGAATAGATGATGTGGTACAGACAATAATGTCTGGAATAGATTATCTGGTACAGACAATAACATCAGTCCCATGTGGGATTACTGCCAGATAGGTCAATCTCGTGTAGGATGGATAGGTCAGTGCAATGAGATTACTGCTGCATAGGGCAGTCCATTGTGAGATTACTGCTGGATAGGTCAGTCCCATGCGAGATTACTGCTGAATAGGCCAGTCCTGTGTACGTTTACTGCAGGATGGGCCAGTCTCGTGTGTTATTACTGCTGGATAGACCAGTCCCATGTGGGATGACTGCTGGATAGTCCAGTCCCAAGTGGGATTACTGCTGGATAGGCCAGTCCTTTCTGGGATTACTGCTGGATAGGTGAGTCTCGTACTGCTGGTTAAGTCAGTCCTGTGTGGGATAACTGCTGCATAGGCAGTCCCGTGTTGGATTACTGCTGCATAGGCAGTCCCGTGTGGGATTACTGCTGCATATAGGCAGTCCAGTGTGGGATTACTGCTGGGGAGGCCAGTCCCATGTGGGATTACTGCTGGGAAGGCCAGGTCCCATGTGGGATTACTGCTGGGGAGGTCAGTCCCATGTGGGATTACTGCTGGGGAGGCCAGTCCCATGTGGGATTACTGCTGGGGAGGCCAGTCCCATGTGGGATTACTGCTGGGGAGGCCAGTCCCATGTGGGATTACTGCTGGATAGGCTAACCCTGTGTGGGATTACAGCGGGATAGCTAGGTCAGTCCCATGTAGGATTATGGCTGGATAGGTCAGTGCCGTGTGGGATTACTGCTGGGGAGGCCAGTCCCATGTGGGATTACTGCTGGATAGGCTAACCCTGTGTGGGATTACAGCGGGATAGCAAGGTCAGTCCCATGTAGGATTATGGCTGGATAGGTCAGTGCCGTGTGGGATTACAGCTGCATATTGCAGTCCAGTGCGAGATTACTTCAGGATAGGTCAGTCCCGTGTGAGATTACTCCTGGATAGGCCAGTCCCGTGTGGGATTACTGCTGGATAGGCCAGTCCCATGTGGGATTACTGCTGGGTAGGCCAGTCCGGTCTGGCATTACTGCTGGACAGTTGAGTCCCACATGGAATTACTGCTGGATAGGTCAGTCCCGTGTGGCATTACTGCTGGATAGGCCAGTGCCATTTGGAATTACTGCTGGATAGGTCAGTCCCATGTGGGATTACTGCTGAATAGGTCTGACCTCGGAAAGCATGAAAATGTCCACCAAGTTTTATAATCATCCCACGCGAAAGGTTCAGTAAACTTTCCATGTACAGATCTACATGTAAATTTTTGCCCAACAAAAACTTATCAATGGAAATGTACAAAGTCTAAACTGCGATAATTAGGACAAGAATTCATATTTAATGTCATATTTCTTAAATAGCACATGCACATCTTCGAATCACATTGAACTTGGGTAGCAAGTGTCAAACTCATCCAATTAAAGCTGACAGCTTCAGCAAACTTTCCATGTACAGGTGTACATGTATGTACATTATCATTGGCCGATTACTAAGACAAAACCCTCAAAATTTGAACAAAATTAATATTTCATCTCCTAAATAGCACAGGGACATCCTCTGATCATATGAAATATGTGTACCAAATGTCATAATCATCCAATGAAACATTAAAAATTCAGACAACTTTTCAGTACATTTTTGTCTAAAAAAACTTTATACTTGGTAAATTACTAAGTCCAAAACCTCATAATTTGGACACAAATTAATATTTCATCTCATAAATAACACAGGCGCATCCTCCAATCATAAGAAACATGTGTACCAAGTTTCGTAATCATCCATTAACAGCTGACAACTGCATCAAACTTTCTATGTACATGTACATGTGTACATGTATAGAGGCCTACATGTACAATTCTGCTAAACAGAAAACGTGTATAAGGCCTACATGTACAATTCTGCTAAACAGAAAACTCTTATCATTTGCCATAATTTTGACAAAAATTAATATTTCATCTCAAAAATAGCACAGGTGCATCCTCTAATCATAAGAAACATGTGTACCAAGTTTCATAATCATGTACATGTGCACATCAGCTAAAACTCAGCTAAAACGCAAAACTCTATCATAGGAACATTGAAGCACCCATGGAATCCCCAGGGGTAGTACCCCAGGTGGTATACCCACCCCCTATATGTTTTTTATTTTTGTTTTATTTTTTCTGAATTTTTCTAGATATTAGTTTTTAATTTGCTAACCCAAAAACCTTATCATTTCCAGGCCGGGGCTACCGACACTGACGACATCCTCTTCCCCCCCCCCCCCCCACCTTCCCCTCACAATATCTCCCCTTTACTTCGTAAGGCGAGATGAAAACAGAATGATGGATAAATTAAGTGTACACATGTGTGGTTCACTGTTAAAAAATAATTGAATATAGGATTATGATATGATGTAGTTTTCATGCATTGGCTTTCAGAAATTCCATTTTACTTTCATCAATAATAAATACAGCAGGTCCTAGCTATCTTGTATTCGTGATTTACGTCACTGAATCTTAGCAATTTATGCCCCGTGGGCAACGCTTCAAACATCAGCGATTTACCACTACCAGTCTTCTTCAAAATAATTACATCTTCTCTCTCCACAGCACTATCTTCAAGAATTAATTCCTGTCCTTTTACATCCAATTATTTTCAGGATGAAAGTACAAATACTTGGGCCTGCTGGCGATCATGGTGCCAAACTCTGATGGCGCAGGTTCGAGTCTCGTATGGGACTGACCCATCTAGCAGAAGTATGTGTGCTTTTACCAAGAATGTGTCATCCTAAAAATAACTGAATATAAATGGAATACCTACCTTCTAGATGGCATTTAAAAAAATATAATATCGGCATCTCCTTCTGTTAATGAATTCACGCCGAAGCCTGTCTCCACATTAATTCGCTGTCATCTAATACATGTACTTCTGCCATTTATCGATCTAACTCAAACTCACGTGGTCTCCATGTGTGCATGGTGCTTGCCTAGAAGCTTTATAATAAGTCAGCAAGAATCTGATTGGTGGCCTAAAAAGGCTGTATTCCTCGCTGATTGGTCGGTGATAAATGACCCCATTATCAGTAATCCCATGGGATGTCCAAATGGGTACTAACTGCAGTAGCGATGTGTATTAGCCTTATAGAGTACGATGGGCCAGTCTATTGTGGGGGACCGGAGGGGGGTGTTGTGTATATATCTAACCTGATGCATGGCCAGTCCCATACAAGCAGTGATCCTTTCTGGACTGTCCTTCAATTCAGCACCCAGCTCTGGTATACCCCGGTGTAGAACTACAAATATATATCCAAGCTTTAATTAAGGATATTCACAGAAATAATGACACTGTATTAAATATATGTTGTTCACTATCACCTTGAAAACTCCTCAAATAAATGGAGGATGAAAAAAAAACACTGTCAGTTAGGACACATTTAACTTTATAGAGACACAGCCAAACACAGATCAATATCCATATTTGAAAACCGCAATTTATTAAATATCAAAGAAAAAACAGATCAAAGTTACAGTTTGAAGTTTAAAATCAGCAAAATATAGTTCATGTGGGATGGAAAAATCAGAAAAATATTTCATGTAAACGAGTGTATATACATGTAGTATCCATGAAATACACCAAATCTCGTATCCAAAGCTGCAGTGTTCATGATACTGAACATAGTATTTAAGACTTTAAAATGTAATAAAATGTCTTTTTCGACCAATCAATACATAATGATTAAAGCAAATAACTTACTTTTGTCTGCCAAAAGTTCTTTATAATCCAATTTGAAACACCTTTTAATTTCAACGTCATCCTGTAAATAAACACTCAAATATATTATATACAGTGTAACCTCTCTGTAACGCTGTTATTGGGGGACCGAATTTGAACCACGTTATAGATTTTCAGCCTTATAGAAGGGTTGAAATGATATATACATTTATTTAGTTGGGACACCATAGCTTCCGCCTTATATCAGAATCAGCGTTATATCGAGGCGCCTTATAGTGAGGCTAGACTGTATACTGGGATACACTAGACTAACCACCATCAACTTCTTTTACATACTAGCATCAATAGCCTCATTTCTGACTTGTTTCAACAGAATTTTCCAGTAGAAATACTCTAAATTTATGATTTGTTGGTCGCCATTTTAAGTTGTACATTGTTTTCAGCAGTATTTACACATACGTGTAAAGTGATGTAAAGTCCTATTCCTTTTCACACATGGAACCCCATGGGTGTGGTCTATATTTCGTTCATAGACCCAGGTACCCTATTGGTGCCCCAGTTAGTTGCCTCCTTGACACCTCAAGTCATCTCCAGGCACCCAACAGGGTGTGTTTAGTTTCGAAGTTGTCCATCAACATGATCAACTAGTAACCGAGACTGGACAAGAAATTGCTGATGGATGTTGGGTGCAATGATAAAACTGACAGTGCACACTTGTGAGATACTAAACATCGTCCATGTTAGTTTCAAAGTTCTCCATCAACTAGCGACAGAGATATGGACAGGACAAGAAATTGTTAACGAACAGGATGAAGTGTCATAATGGAATATCATCATGTTAAATGGGTAATACGGCAGTGCACACTTGTGAGATACTACTAAGCATCTCCCATGTTAGTGTTAAAGTTGTGCAGCAAATTTTAATCAGGTTTGGAACAGATGAGGAAATTGTTGACCGACGCGATAAAAGACATAATACTATGGGCAAGCATTGAAATATGTAAAACACCTGTCAGACATCCACAAGGTACTATTAGCATTCTCCAGGTAACTTTAAAATTTGTCCATCAAAAAAGTCTCTAAGATATGGACTAAATGGACAAGTCTCTAAGATATGGACTAAATGGACAAGTCTCTAAGATATGGACTAAATGGACAAGTCTCTAAGATATGGACTAAATGGACAAGTCTCTAAGATATGGACTAAATGGACAAGTCTCTAAGATATGGACTGCATGGACAAGAAATTATTGATGAGCAGTTAAAGGGTCATAATGCGATAGAAAATGATAGAGACGAGTAAAATACCAGACATTTACACATCTACATCGATGAGCTGTGGGGTAAAAGCAGATATGAGCCATACCAACTGTGTTAGCTTAGTCTGTCAATATAGGCATATATTATAGCAGGTCTATACATGTAGGCTATAACATTTCCATGACAGTTTTGACATGTTCATCAGGGCCATGTCAATTTGTGTGAGTGCAACATATAGCACCGATACATGCAGGGGTTTTTCTTGACTTCATCCCATCCACCCTGCTGCACCTAATTGCACCCTTCAGGAATGCGCCCTAGAAGCTAGAGATAGGACGCACACCCTAACTACGCCCCTGGAGATGGCATTAGTCCCAATATGCCAACAGCGCTATTAGGGCGCGGTTCCAAAAATTTTAATTGCGCCCTAACTGTGCACTAAATAGAGTGTGATTAGAGTGCAGTTATGGTGCTGTTAGAGTGCATCATCTGCACCAATAGAAAATTAGGGCGCAATAGTAAAGGGATATTGTATGGATGGTGCACAATTAGGGCGCAGTTAGGGTGTAATTAGAGTGCAGTTGGGGCACAGCTAGTCACAGTTGAGGAACAGAACAGGACACATAAATTGGAGATGCAAATAAGGTGAAAGATGCTTATTGGCATCTACCTCATCTATTAAGCCTAATTTTACTTTGCAGGTACATATAAATCTTCATGATCTACAATGTACATTCAGGGTTTGAAAATTTTACATTTATAAGAAAATACTACATGTTTGTACTAGAGTCAGCTCTTGTAGAATTGGTACATTAGGAGCTAGGCCATCTGACACTTTGCTCACTCTTCCTTGAGTTTTTTCTTCAAATTTCTTCTACACACATCTGAAACCCTTCACATTACCCGCTAGCTGAAAACGGATTAAGTGTAGCATGATGTAAGCTCCCAAAACACATGGTCCCGGAGGTAGCTGAATGGGTTGAAGAAGTGTAGGATTATCGAAGCTCCCGGAATATATGAGGGTATGGAGCCGGGCGAAGCATAAGGTTAGGATACAGGGTGGAGCTCTGTACCTGTGGACATGTAAAATTCCTAAAGTCTGTCCATTTTAATTAGTCGTCTACTTTGGAGCTTGTCTAGAATCAATAGTTAACCCTGCAACAATTTTCTTTTTTGCAGCGTGTAAAACAAACTGAACTCTACAAAATTACTACCATTTCTCTGGGGCACCCAAAATATATCACGCTTGAAATAACTTTTTAATTCTCTCTATATAAAACTCCACTATAGATGTTTCATGGACCGGGACTCAATTACATAGGGAGACGTCATAATGTATTCATGCTCACTGGCACAAAGGTCATTGATGCCGAATACAGTAATAACAGGTGGTCCGTGGGAGTGTCGCTTATATCCCATGTCCAGTGAAATTGCTGAATGATAAACCGCACACACCTCTATGACCGTACAAGGCATTGTTGGCCTTTGTGCTGAACAACACGAATACATCATGACGTCTCCCTATGTAATTCAGTCCCGGTACATGAAACAACTGTGCTGGAGTTTTAGAAGGAGAGAATTACCACGTTATTTCAAGCGTGATATATTACAATATCACGGAGAAATGGTAGTCATTTAGTAGAGTTCTGTTTGTTTTACACGATGTAAAAAAGAAAATATATGCAGAGTTAACAGCTGATTATTGACAAGCTCCAAAGTAGACGACTAATTAAAATGTACAGACTTTAAGTCCAAAACTTTAACATTCACTTTGATCTGTCATGTCTGTAGATGGACAGACAGATGGATGGACATCATTGTGGCACCTAAATCGATCTTTCCGCAGCTAAAGCTATGAGCTCGATAAAAAACACACATTTACACATTTTTTATATTAACCAGCATTAACTGCAATTGAAAATAAGCCGGAGCATATGTTTACGAGACCAGAAATTAAACATGAATGGATTCCAGAAATGGATTTTGAAAAATTAACATTAGATAAATAAAAGTTCTATTTCTACATGTTCTAAGATGAAAAAGCTCCGGAATAGTGTTTTTATAGTACTTTATTTGATGAAAATTTCAAAAATTGAGTTTGAACCAATTTGAAAAAAATGAGTTTTATTAAATTTAGAAATTCAGTAGACAAAGTTTTTGTCAAGAATAACCCCTGACATGGTACTTAGCATGTTGAATATAGAAGGAGGATATTACCAGATCAAAGAGACGTCTCCAACTGAGGATATACTTCTCAAACACTTGGACACGGTCCACAACAGGGGAATGATCACTGTACACTGTAACGAAAACATGGAGCTTTAACACATAATTATATAGATTAGGATACATTCCTACGGGGAAATGGTCACTCATGGAGCATTATCATGTAATATCATATGGACTTGGGAATGTTAACTGTACACTGTAACCAGGACACTGAGCTTTACTACATTATCATATAAACTTGTATACAGTCGACCATGGGGGAATGTTAACTGTACACTATAACCAAAACAATGAGCTTTATTACATAATCATATAAACTTGTATATGGTCGACCATGGGGGAATGTTAACTGTACACTGTAACCAAAACACTGAGCTTTACTACATAATCATATAAACTTGTATATGGTCGACCATGGGGGAATGTTAACTGTACACTGTAACCAGGACACTGAGCTTTACTACATAATCATATAAACTTGTATATGGTCGACCATGGGAGAATGTTAACTGTACACTGTAACCACAACACTGAGCTTTACTACATAATCATATAAACTTGTATATGGTCGACCATGGGGGAATGTTAACTGTACAATGTAACCAAAACACTGAGCTTTACTACATAAGCATATAAACTTGTATACGGTCGACCATGGGAGAGTGAGTGAGTGAGTGAATAGGGTTTAACATCGCTTTCAACATTTTTTCAGCTATATCACGACGGGGAAGGGAAGGGAGGGGAGGGGAAGGGAGGGGAGGGGGAGGGGCAGGGGTACCTACTTGTAACAGAGCAGATCTAATGCTGCCATTTTATAGTGCTGTCCCACTGAAATATCATGCCGTCGACCATGGGGGAATGTTAACTGTACACTGTAACCAAAACACTGAGCTTTACTACATAATCATATAAACTTGTATACAGTCGACCATGGGGAAATGTTAACTGTACACTGTAACCAAAACACTGAGCTTTACTACATAATCAAATAAACTTGTATATGGTCGACCATGGGGGAAGGTTAACTGTACACTGTAACCAGGACACTGAGCTTTAATACATAATAATATAAACTTGTATATGGTCGACCATGGGGGAATGTTAACTGTACACTGTAACCAAAACACTGAGCTTTACTACATAATCATATAAACTTGTATATGGTCGACCATGGGGAAATGTTAACTGTACACTGTAACCAAAACACTGAGCTTTACTACATAATCAAATAAACTTGTATACGGTCGACCATGGGGGAATGTTAACTGTACACTGTAACCAAAACACTGAGCTTTACTACATAATCATATAAACTTGTATATGGTCGACCATGGGGGAATGTTAACTGTACACTGTAACCAGGACACTGAGCTTTAATACATAATAATATAAACTTGTATATGGTCGACCATGGGGGAATGTTAACTGTACACTGTAACCAAAACACTGAGCTTTACTACATAATCATATAAACTTGTATATGAGTGCGACCATGGGGGAATATTAACTGTACACTGTAACCAAAACACTGAGCTTT
>JAVTVY010024399.1:0-88505 GCA_036873755.1 Hanleya hanleyi
AGTACACCACAACTACCACCGCCACAACCCACACTGACACCCCCGCCACCCTCACCTGAGCTGGAAGAGGAAGTGTTGGCCAGTGTGCCTAAAGCCTTCAAGACCAAGGCGCGTTTATTGTTGGACCGGGTGAAACAGAATTCCGATATGGGTTGGAACGCTGAAGGAAAACTGCTGATTCGAAACCAAGTGGTGCCGGGGTCTCATATGACCGATTTGATTAACGATATCGTACGTTCTCGCAAACACTCTAATCCACCGGGCTGGGAAGTCTTTGCTCAGGGATTAAAAGACACACACACCCCTCAAGAATTGGTAGGGAATCCTAACCGTTGGGCCTTTATGCAGCAATCGACCCGACACCAACCACCACCACCACCACCACCACCCTCCTCTTCTTGGACCCCCATGTCACCGCCCAAAACACCACAACGACGACGGAGACCTACCCGATCTAAGTCACCGCGACGATCACAACGCCGAGGTAAGGCGCCCAAGGCCTGGGAACCCTACTAAGGGGCAACCCCTATAAAAACCCGATGCAGAAGGCAGAACAACTCAGTCGTCATGTTTTACCTGACGTTGCCCAGTAATAGTTCACTCGATGTGTTTCCTGACAACACCTTGGCCAAGTATGTCACTCAATTACCACAACCGTTACATTTACCGGGTCGGTGGGAATGTGGACTGGTAGATATTCAGTACCCTTACTCGTGGTACAACGTACGAGACAAAGAAGTATGGTACGAAGTGACGTACGAAGGCAAAGTAACCAAACTGACGCTCCCCGAAGGCCAATACGATACACCCCAGAAGTTCATAGAGGGTCTGCTGTCCTTGTTGGAGTACAAGTCTCTACGGGAGGCCACGAATACTTCAAAACCCCTGAAAGTCTATCCCTTCAAGAATCACGTGATCTTGACTGTCAACCCACACAACGACAAGGCCTGTATCCTGCTGAGCCCTAACGTGGCTGTGAAACTCAGTCCTACACTACAGCAAATGTTAGGTCTGCCTTACAGGGTGTACCCGGGGCCCACCACCGACAACGGTGACGTTGTGATGGATATGAAAGTAGGCATGTACGGACTCTACGTCTACTCGGACGCAGTGGACAGCCATATTGTGGGCGATGTGAACACACCTCTGTTACGGGTGGTCCCCATTAGCAAGTCGTATGGCAATCAAGTCAACCAGAGTTTCAACCATATACTCTACCTGCCCGTACGACATACCGATATCAACACGATCATGGTGGATATAAGAGATGACACGGGACACCCGGTCGCATTCGAACGAGGAAAAGTGGTGCTGACACTTCATTTCCGACAAGCCCGTTCTCCTCACTTCGTATAATGTACGTGCCTTACCAGTGCCATACGCCCAGCTATGCCGACTACTACAAGAAACAAACGGGAGGAGGCTTGCCCATCTTTAGCGGTGCACGCATGCAACGAGGTCACGGATTGGGAAACATACTGGGCAGCATTGTGAAAACGTTCTTACCCTTGGTGACACGAGGTGTTAAAGCGGTGGGCAAACAAGCGGTACGCAGTGGATTGCGCGTGGCCGGTGATGTGATGGGAGGCACAGCACCCCGACAAGCCTTGAAACGACGGGCTAAAGAAGCCGGCAGCGTCTTGATCGCCAAAGCCCTTAAAAGACAACCACGGACACAGCGAAGAGTCATTCGACGTCCAACACACCGACGACGCACACCCCGGAGGACTCAGACCCAGAAGAAGAAGAAGAAGAGTAGTAGGAGAGACATCTTCGCATAATGGCATTCATTCACTCCGAGTCGTGTCCGTCTACCAACAGTGAATTGGATTTGTGGACTATTCCACCCACCCAAACCAGTGTAGCCGAAGGACGTTGGGTAGAACATCGACCCCTGGCTAGCCTGACGGGGACGGGACCTGTGGAATTTACCATTGAAAACAAAGATACAGCCTACCTGGATTTAGCCCACACCTACTTGTACGTGAAAGCCAAAATAGTGGACGCAGCCGGGGCCGACCTAGGGGATGATGCGGTAGTAGGCCCAGTGAATCTTTGGCTGCACTCCTTGTTCCAACAGGTGGATATGAGTCTGAGCGATAAACTCATCAGTACGTCGACCAATACGTACCCGTACCGAGCCTACATGGAGACGCTGTTGTCGTACGGTTCAGATGCCAAAAAATCCCACTTGCAAGCCGCGCTGTACTACAAGGATACACCCGGCTCCATGAATAGTACGCTGGCTGCCAATAATGGGTTGACCGCGCGCAAAAACTTGACAGCCGATAGCAAGTCCGTCGATATGATGGGACGACTGCACGCCGATCTGTTCCTGCAAGACCGCTACATGATGAACGGTGTATCCATCAAGATCAAGTTGATCCGTTCCACACCTGCGTTCGCCTTGATGGCCGGTGGAGCGGCTCCCAATTACAAGATCATCCTAGAAGATGCAGCCCTGTTTGTGCGTACGGTGGATTTGCAACAGGGGGTGTTGGTGAGTCACATGGAAGCCTTATCGAAAAAACCAGCCCTGTACCCCATCCGACGCGTACAGACCAAGGTGTTCTCTGTGCCAGCCGGTACGATGATGGCCAATCGTGAAAATTTATTTCTAGGGGATCTCCCTAAACGTGTTACCATAGCGTGTGTGACCAACACCGCTTTCAATGGAGCGTGGGATGAGAATCCGTTCGCCTTTCAACATTTCAACCTGAACTTTTTGGCACTGCACGTGGCTGGCCATCAAATTCCAGCCCGACCATTACAACCGGATTTTGGTAACCAAAACTATGTGCGGAGCTACCTGAACCTGTATACAGCCACAGGACAAAACAACCAGGACGAAGGAAATACCATCACTCGACGAGACTTTTACCGTGGGTACACGTTGTTCGCCTTCGACCTCACCCCCACCTTGGAACACGATCATCAACTGGCCTTGCTGAAGAAAGGAAACCTACGGTTGGAACTGCGTTTCGCCACCGCTCTAGCCCAGACCATTAACGTGATTTGCTACGCCGAGTTTGATAACGTCATCAGCGTGGATCAGCAAAGAAACGTGCTGTGTGACTACGCCAACTAGAGTCATGGATACAGAACAGCTGATGGGCATACTCCAGCGAGATCCTAAGATCCCCTTTCGAGGTGTGTTTCCACGCAATGTGTTTCCCACCCACTCCACCACCCCAGCAGCCTACATCCTGAATACAGACCCGGGGTCTCGACCCGGTGAACATTGGGTAGCTGTGTACGTGGACACCCTAGGCCAAGGCGACTACTTTGATTCCTACGGACTTGCACCCCTACATCCCGATTTGGTGAAATTCATGGACGTCTCTACTACAATGTGGCGTTGGAATACTCAAAGATTACAAGGACCCTTGAGTAGTGTGTGCGGACAGTACTGTGTGTTTTATCTCACTCACCGGAGTAGAGGACATTCTATGCCAACCATCGTACACATGTTTGATGATTATTGTCAAGCCGAAGACCGTGATGTCCTCGTCTATGACTGGACGGCCTTTCGTTTTAATGTGCATGCTCCATTTCTCTGGTTAACTTAAATGCACTGCGCGCAGGCCACTTGTTTTTTTTTATCACGTTATTGTTATGACGTTGTTGTTCTGACGTTCATTGATGTTCAATAAAAATTGATGAAAAAACACAAAAATGAGGGGGTTGACTTCTTTTTTCATTTAAGTCAACAAGAAGGTAGAATAGGTACAAATAGAATACAGGGTACAAATAGTAGGGTTAAGGTGCAAAAAAAGTTCTGTCAGGAGTAGGATTCGAACCTACGCCAGCTCTTCGCCGACCAGCACTTAATACCGGCGCCTTAGACCACTCGGCCATCCTGACTTTTACAGTTTTTTGTGTATCAACAGTTATAGTGTGTTCCGTTCACAAGTCCAAGTAAGTGGTGCTCACACCATCGGCCAACACTTTCCGTTTCGGGTAAAAGAAAGTAAAGGCGTCTCGTTGCTGAATGTACGTCCGCATCTGGTGGTCCACCACCCGAAATCCTCGGTTAGTGCCACTCGCACTGGCCTGGCTTTGCAGCACGTTCAAGTACAAGGCTTTGTCGATGTTGGGATCGCGCCGGCTCACCCCTTTGCAGCTAAACTTATTTTCGTCTCCCCCGTAACAGTAATACGTCTTGGAGGAGAGCCCAATCATAGCATCCCCACTCCACTCCAGCTTGAAGAGGCCCGGCGTACGCTTATCGTACTGGTAATGGTCACGTCGAGGTAGCCACTGGTCCCGCTCCGCTTCATACTGGGTACGTAACTCCGGTTTCACCAGGGACTCCCAATCCGCATTAGAGACGGCCATGTAGGCCGAGTCCGTATCCATCTCCATGAGTTGCCAGTCTGATGGATTAAAATACACACCCATAAAATCATACAGAAACTGCAGCATCCTCAGCTTGGCCACCTGGTATACCATACATCCAATCTGCAGGGGTAGGTTGTAACGGATAGTCTTCTTGGCTGAAGTGACTTCATAGGTGTCGTCATCGATGACGTCCACGGACCGAAACAGAGGAGAATTCACTTTTTTGCGGGCTTGGGCAGTAGTACAAATGTTCACGTTCACGTGCTTATCCTGGTTCGTGACTGTTTTTCCATAGTAACCATTGCCCGTCAACTTCCAAGATTCACCGATGATGGCCTGACTCGGGTCTTCATCACCTTGACGACGGGCCGACGTCACGATGTCGGCATTCTCCGCAAAACAGGCGTGGGGTACGTATTGTATCACTTGGTATATTTGGGTAATTTCCAAACCGTGGTTCATGTACCACTGCAGTAAGGGAGTGCCCAGCAAGATTTTCTCGGCCCACATACTACCAATCAACATCCGTCGAGGTTGAGGCAAACACTCGTGTTGCTCCGCATAGGCCCTCATGGTGTCCCCAATATCATCCCGACCCACCAGCGTGTTCTTAAAGATGGGAGGACACTGGGCGAAGAGAGGCTTGAGAGTGTCGGGAACATGCAAATCACATTCGACAAAGCCGTAGAGGTCCCCCGAACGAATGGCGTCGAACATCTGTGGCAGACTCAGGAGTCGCCGACGACTCAACGGGTACTCGCGCTCTTTTAGGAAACGTCGTAAATGGGGCAGGGCCTGGCACATGGTGTGAAATTCACACTCCCACATTTCGATCAGCTGGTATCCTCTCTCTTTCACATAATCACCGTTCTCCACCACTTCTTCCCGTAATTCTTCCTGTGTTTTTCCACGTCGTTCGTTGAAGCGTCCAGCGCTGAAATGACATCCGTGGCCGTGCCAATAGCAACCGTAAAATTGGAATACGGTCGGTGTCCTACCCACCAGGGCAAACCCATCGACGGGGAGTCGACGATCTCCTATGCGCTTCTCTGTGGCGTTGGTTTGGTGTCGTATAGTAATTCCCCGTCGATAGGCTTCCCAATCCAACCACTGATCAGCCAGATGCTTGTAGGGCGTGCGTTGCGGTGTAAAATGCCGACCTTCCGCCAACCAACGTGTATAATGGCCACTGGGCATAGGTTGGGCCAGCGACCACAGGTACAAGGCATTGGCATCGAAACCGATGATCTTAGCACAGGGTTTTCCACTGGGGAGAGTAGTGACGTCCTTCTCGTGGTAACGGTGAAAAATAAGACTCGGTCCGCCCACAATGTTCTGCTTTAGACAATCATGCATGTCTGCATCTTTTTGCTGTATCAGCGAGAAGTACGTAGGACACGCTTGAAAAAGATGGCGAAGCGCCAGACCCGGTAAACTCAAGCACTCCTTGAAGATATCGACGTGCATCTCACGACGAAAGAGTTGAACCATTTTCTCGGCCGCTTCCAGGAAAGGAACCACATCTAGGTTATTATACCATATCAGGAAATCTCGCAAGGTCTGCATATGTTGATCGTGCCATACCTGCTGTAGTTCCCGGTACGTGTCTTCGGGACATTCCACTTGCTTCAAATCATCAAAGAACGCATCCCGGGGTGGCAACTGTGTTTCCTCCAAACAGTCGAGCGTCGATATATACGTGTAAGGGAACCGCCCTTTGGTTTGTGCACAGTCATACGCCTTCACCCACTGATCATAGCTATAATTAGGAGCTAAGTAGTTCCGTACATCCAGGAAATGGAGTGATGTGGTAGTGAGAGCCATATGATTATTGATCTTCTTGATGACGGACTTGAGGGTATTCGCCTGGGCCAAGTAGGGATAAAGAAATTCCTTCACCATGTTCAAATCATATCGTCCCGAGTTGAAACCTAGCACCGGTAACTGGCCTAGATATTGTAGGAAGCGCACTTTCAATTTCTCCGCATACGGTTTCGGTAAAGGCACATCCTGCGACTGCAGGGGCTGCGACTCCGGCTCCGACTCGGACTCGGACTCTTCATCGTCACTAAACGCTACACCCGGTATAGGAATCCGATCGTCCAGTTGGTCCAGTACGTCCTGGAACTTGGACACCAATAGTTCTGTACTAGCCGCACTGACTTCCTCTAAATACTCCATCATGCGGGTGATCAACTCATGGGAATCCCCAGTGGACACGAAACATACCGGTGCAGCGTCATAGCCAGGTACGTTGCTCGAAATACTCACACTCAGGGGAATATGGCGCTGCGTCCACTGCGTTTTCGCTGAAAACATGTCCATGGGCTCCAACAGGGCCTCAAAATGGTAACACACCCGGTAGGGAAAATAACGATCCTGCTCCGGTATGATGAGACCCTCATCGGCCAGTTCCTGGAAAATAGTAGGCGTATTATGATACACACCACCCGGATATACTCGCTTCACCACGTTCGTACAGATTTTCTCGTGGCGATGTAAGTCGCGAGACTTTTTAAACACCCGATGGCATTGGGCACAACTGAAAGACTGGGCGTACTGGCTCATATTCTAGATCAGCGAAAAATGACTCACGCCATTGTCGTCGAACACATTGACTTTCATCGTAGCAGCATACCGTTCTGTTGAACGACGAACCAATTCAGCCACAAATGTATCCTCCTCCTCGCATCGTAATCGGTATACAAAGATATTGATGCTGAACAGTGTTTCCACGTCATCCAAATTCTTGAACGGAACTCCACGGAAGTGCCGCTTATCCAAGTCTTGCTGCTGTAAATACTGTTCCCAATAGACATTGGCCAATCTGTCACAAGCCCGGGGGTTACACTCGTCCACATGCACGGCCAAACACCGAAACAGACATTTCCGGTCGTTGTAGGACCCCTTTATCCCTCCTGTTAATGCATACAGGCCGTGTCGATGAAGCAACCAAGGGGGTAGTACTACAGGAGCACCGATAGGATGATCTCTCATTTTCGTGACGAAAAATGTGACGTTGATCACCATTTCCACAAGCCATTGGGTATTGGGGCGTTGCAACCGGGCCTATTCCAATGGATCCAACGTAGTCAATTGGTCGATGAGTGGCTCCAGAGAAATCGCATCCGTCACCGTGAACGGCTGATCAAACACATAGGTATTATTGCTGGGATAATAATACCGCACCTGGTCCGTCTCCTTGTACCGTAAAATGTACCCGAATGTCATATTCAACTTGAACGCTGTCACCTGATCTGTGAAAATGTTCTCGGCATAGGTAGACAAATACGTGAGGTCCTGCAGTCGATAGTTATACAAGTCCAATAGACGACGGTCACGGTGAAAACAATGGCGTATGGTAGCCCAGTGACGTCGATAAATGTCCCTGACACGCTCGTCTTCAGGCAAGACTTCAACCGGAGGTGCTGCTGGGTCCAATGGAAAATCTTCTCCACGTCTCATGCTTTCGTCTCATACAAGCGGGTAGGCAAGCAGGCAGGCAGGCAGGCAGGCAGGCAGGCTGGTCAGGTAAGTCAGGTCAGTGAGGCAGGTAGTCCAATGAATACACCCCACCCCTAAAAATCGCCTCCTTTTATACGTTTTTCTACAATCCGCCATTTTGGTCCCACCACCACCACCCACACTGGCCGCCATTTTGGTCCCACCACCACCACCCACACTGGCCGCCATTTTGGTCCCACCGCCACCACCCACACTGGCCGCCATTTTGGTCCCACCACCACCACCCACACTGGCCGCCATTTTGGTCCCACCACCACCACCCACACTGGCCGCCATTTTGGTCCCACCACCACCACCCACACTGGCCGCCATTTTGGTCCCACCACCACCACCCACACTGACCGCCATTTTGGTCCCATCACCACCTCCCACAGGCCGCCATTTTGGTCCCACCACCACCACCCACACTTGCACTCAGTGACCCCTGTGACGTCATCAGTTGCACTAAGGTCAAAGGTCAAGTTACCTCAATTGAGGTTTACCCTACTACTGACGTGTAGCAATCATCTGGTGTACAAGGTGAACCAGGAGCGTGTGGCAATCAGCCGGGGAACAAGGACAACCAGGGACGTGTGGAAATCAGCGGGTGAACAAGGATAACCAGAGAGGTGTGGCAATCAGCGAGTGAACAAGGGTATCCAGAGACGTGTGGCAATCAGCGGGTGAACAAGGAGAACCAGGGATGTGTGGCAACCAGTGGGTGAACAAGGATAACCAGAGAGGTGTGGCAATCAGCGAGTGAACAAGGGTATCCAAAGGCGTGTGGCAATCAGCGGGTGAACAAGGAGAACCAGGGGTGTGTGGCAACCAGTGGGTGAACAAGGAGAACCAGAGACCTTTCACAATCCCTGGAAGAACAAGGACAACCAGGGACGTGTGGCAATCCGCGTGTGAAGATGGGGATCCAGGGATGTGGGGTAATTATTGGGAGAAAAATGACAGCCAGGATGAGTTTGTAGCAATCAGTGGGTTAACAAGGACAGCCACAGACGTGTGGCAGAGGCTGGTTAAACGAGCGTATTTATGAAGTCCTAAGTCTCCATATTTCTTCTTTGTTATACAAGTTTCCAGAATATCTCTTTAATAGTGAAGTAAACGTACAAATAAACCAACCTCTTTGTTCTTCTATAGAAGAAGATTTCCCAATTTTGGTCAAAACCGAGAGAATTCCTTCTGAAACTAGTCCTTTCTTATTCGTGTCGTTGATTGCGATTCTGGCGAGAGCTGGAATATTGAAATAAGCAAAGTTGCGTCAGCAAAAAACCTGCATTCATGAATTACGGTATTGGGAATAAAGACTGTTTATCACTTTATTTTTCGCACTAATTTACCATGTGTTACAGCGGATTTCATAAAAGTTTACCAAGATATCTTTCAGTGCCAAGACATGACATGCCTAGACTGAATCAAAACATAACATTAACTTTGCACCTCCTCTCTGAAATTGCCAACTTCTAATAATATGTTATTTCATTTGGTGTGTTTCCATGATTTCCACTGGCTGAGTGACTGGCTGTTTTAAAGCCAATCACCCAATCATCCAATCAGAGATCAGCATGACAGTCCAAGTCATCTTGCAAGTTTGCAACTTCAAACACAACAAAACTGTTCAACTTCACACTTGCCAGAGCAACATGGCGTTTTTGTTAACATCACATCAGCCACAAACGGTAAACTATTATAAAATCCCCTGTAAGAGGCAAAAATATGTCAGGAAGTTCCTTACCTTTCAGTAGCTCATAAGACGTCCAGCCACGGTACCGGTAATCCGGGCTGTCTATGGTTCCCTCGAGGAAACTGATCAGAAATTTCATTTGACTCGAGTCAGCCAAAAACTGTGAACTTTGTTGTTCGTCTAAGATATAGGCCATGGCGACGAGGGCGGACGTTTTGGCGTGATCGACGGAAGACGACAAGTATGGATGGAGAACTGGCGCGAAGTCATGTTGACGAATTACCTCCCTTGTCGATTCAAACCGACAGCAGTTGTATGTGATGCTCAGGCAAGCTTGGATCAACTTTAGTTGTTGCTGTAAATGAGAGTCAAGTGGTGATTTCTTCAGCTTCTCGTAGTAATAACACAAATCGTATTTTCTTTCTGTGAGTGTATACACTCTCAATTACATGTTTAGCGTTAGAACACTAAAAGCGAGGTTCTGTTTGAGCACACGTTCCGGCCTAATCGCGTTTAGGCTCTGAACACATGGAGTTTAGGTTATAAACGCATAGACGTTTAGGTTATAAACACATAGGTCTTTTAAATCTAAACACATCGGTTTAAATCCTAAACGTCTATGCGTTTATAACCTAAACTCCATGTGTTCACAGCCTAAACGCGATTAGGCCGAAACGTGTGCTCAAACAGAACCTCGCTTTTAGTGTTCTAACCCTAAACATGTAATTGAGAGTGTACTTAAAACTAGCGAGTCGATTAAGTCGGAACCACAGTTCTCTCACTTAATTATGGAGAGCAATTATGATGGCACCCTTCGTTGCATTTGGGTCCTCATGTCACCAAAAAGATGGCTTGGGCATCGACCGTCTCCTTTATTGCGCAGTGATATCCGGCACTTTTCCGTGTATCCTTCGGTCTTCATTCGGCGAAATACAATTTTGAGAAATCCGGCAAATTCAATACTTTAGGTACCATCTTGGACAAATCTACTCCCATAAAAAAATGAATAATTCAACCCTACTTTACCAAAAAATCTTTATATGAAGAGTTAACCTATACAATCAGTTATCTAGGAGACAAGATGGCCATAGAGATAGATTGGAAGCTTTTTCACGCGGCAATCACTGCAGGTGGTTTACGCATGTTCATCTAATATAACATTTTGTTTTGTAAATTTCGGGAAATTCTCGCGGTATTCAACTGAACAACAAAATCTGGAAAATTTCAGCCTAAAATATCATTATACATTCATATTACCAAAATATGTTGATAGGGTTACGTTGTTGAAGAAATGGAAATATATATCTTATGACATCGATACTTGAATTATTGAATAAGTAAATATAATGGAAGTTATTTCCAAGAAGAACGCCTTTTTCGCTTGAAAGGAAAATTGTGTGAATCCGGACGTTCAAATGTTTTTGATGGGGAAAAATATGATCTAGAAAATGTGAAGAGTAAAGGAGGTGTTTGCTTCAGATGGATTTTTTTCCTTCAGCGTTACTCTCCACTGGTCGATTGTCTCGCTCCGAGCCGGTCGGTATGTTGTGACGTCATACTCCGGTATTCCCCCCAACTCTCTGTCAGCCCGTCGAGGCCAGCCTAATGGGAATTCCTAGTTCATGTTCTCATACAGTTACCATACATATTTTCATGAACACCCCAGCTATTTATGAACAATAATAAGTTATATTAATACATAAATCGAAAACTGCCAACTGTCTGTCAAAAGTACCGCGAACAATAAGTAAGGAAGAAACTGCAAATTTCATATATGGCACAAGCATGATCTCTTGGGAAAGCAAAGCGTCACCACTTTTTGACCTAACAGATCATGATTTAAGACAAGTTTTACCTTATTGCTCTTCCGTTTATAATTTTATCTCTTCGCTGCCCTCAGACGAAATACTCCCATGTAGAAATTATGTATATGTGTAACAATTAAGTTTTCACTCTGCTGGATCGTCACAATATTCAACTACTGAACAAGTGGTGTGGCTGTGTGTGTGGAGTTGTGTGTAACTCTATTCACGAATTATAATAACATAAGCGATTATTTTTGTTTACGATTTGCTGTGTTTATTTCACGTCACTATTGTACCTTAAAGTTCAAAATCAAGATAGAGAAAGAAAAGGGAAATATATATATATATATATATATATTAGTTTGCGTTCTTTTAATCTGTAGTGCGGCACTTTCGGTCAAACAGCTGCTATAATTTTGAGCTGAAGCAATCACGTGCCTGATGGCGGTGAACTACACCCTTACAGAGCATTCCAAGCGTTTTGACATATTTCTTTATTATGGAAATATGACACCTTTAACCAAAACAATTTTTCAGTATTATTTAGGATCAAACCCACCAAATTTGGATATCTACGACTCGTTTTGGCTAAAGGTGTCATATTTTACATATGAAGGAAATTCCCTCCAAGAATATCACCAAAAATTTGAAAAAAACAAAGAAATACCTATTTTCTAATACTTTTCTATTTCAAGCTAATAACATTAGAAGTAAACAAGAGAAAATCATATTTTCGATTTATAAACGCAACACACCAAGGATAAATTTACGATCAAACCGAACACCTGCTTTTCACAGTTTTAGTTAATTTAGTAGTGTTAAGCAGAAAAAAACACATCGAAATTTATCGTGGCAAAAATTCTTTCGAATTTTCAAAGAACCAACGAAAAACAAATATTTTGGCATTCAAAAAAAGAAAACCCAGCCAAAAACCAATTCTAAGAAAGTAGGACCATCATGATGTCTTGCAGGCAAGCTGTTTACCGGTTCTCTCTTGTAGGAAATTGTCTATGTGTATTTCTATTTCTTGCCTGCTTAAAGAATGTGTGATGGTTACCCGAGAATAAATCCCTCGGACGTGACGGTAGTGAACATGATTTTCGTTTGAAAGTGAAACGGGTGAAAGTTTTTGTTATGTGCTGTAAAAATGCTGAAGTTTCCTATCATGCGAAATGGTGATTTTCAATTGCTCTAAACTGGATTTATTCAAGTTTGAAAACGGTCGAATGTGCTCTTTCGACATTTTAGGGACATTTTCTGAAGGGATTTCCCTTCATATATAAAATATGACACCTCAAACCAAAACAGTTTGTGTGTATTCATTATCACAATGGTTAGTGTTACAATCGGTTGAAATATCATTCTGGTTTGAGGTGTCATATTTCATCAAAATTAAAAATTGTGCAAATGCTTCGCTTGTATTCTACCGGAAACGTTATGTGAGCAAGTAAAAAAATGCTTTTCGTGTAGACGTCGTCGTAGTCCAGTTGTTAGGCTGCTCGCTTTCAAAAACAGTGTGGTGACCAGTTTGCTGAGCTGTGAGTTCGATTCACATTTGGATCAGAACAATTTTCTTATTCTCTCTTTCTAATATTTAACATTTGGATTTATTTATGTTATGTGAAACAATCGTCAGTGATATTCAGTTAATAAAATATAGATATAACTGTGTATACACATTTTTGCATTCAATACTACAACTCGACCCTTATTGCAGCACACTCATCACCGTGACTGAATGGGTTTAGTTTCATGGGTCAGCAATACTTCCCATGTATAAAAAAACGAGGGAAAATTCATGCATATTTTCCTGAACTGTTCTCGTTATATTTAAGAATCATTATAGTTCTCACTATGAACAGTAATGTACCATTCTACAAGTCGAAGTGTGAGTGTTGTCACAAGAATACGCGTTCAGGCCAGACCAGAAAAACATCTGGTTCACAGTTAGAGTGGGTAAAACGCAGGAGTGACTTTGAAGTCAACACTGAGGGACTATTATACCCTCAGTGTAGGGCTATATAGTATTTGGATATGAAATCTGCGAACGATGAGACCATCGAAGCGCCTACAGTCGCGCGTTGCCGATGATGACCAGCCCGAAGCGGGGTCATAGTCCAGTCAATCTACGGTTTGGCCTAGAAAAAATTGCAACAGAATTGCTGTTTTCTGCAACTATTCCGCCAAACCATCCCGAACAACATATAAAAAATGTAGATGAATATAAGCGGGGGAAAATTTTTAATTTGCATGAATCCAAGATGGCCGTTCTGCGCAATATTTTCGGTCAATTTTACACAGTATACACTCTACCTTGGGAAGAGTTGCTCAAATTAGGCACTACAAATTAAAACAACTTCACACACATTTACACTGATAATATTTGTTGACATTTTGACCAAGCAAATAGCCAAAATGGCTGCCATTTTCAAGATGCCCGCTGTTCAGACAGTCGGATACCATCTCCAGCATATTAATCCAACGGTAACGGTGGTCCTTCAAGGAATGAAGGTAACGTTGATTCTCCAAGAATGGAGATAACGGTGGCTCTTCAGGTATGAAAGTAACAGTGATCCTTCAAAGAATGAAGGTAACGGTGGTCTTGCATGTAAGAGGTAACGATGGCCCTTCAGGTATGAGGTAACGGTGGGCTTTCGGAAAGTGAGGTAACGGTGATCCATCAAGAAATAGTTGTAACGATGGACTTTCAGGTGTGAAAGAAACGGTGGTCTTTGCGATATGGAGGTAACGGTGGTCCTTCAAAGAATGGGGAAAACGGTGGTAATTTTGGTATGGAGGTAACAGTGATGGTTCAAACAATGGAGGTACTCGTGGTCCTTCGGTTATGAGGTTACGGTGGTCCTTCAGATATGAGGTAATGGTGGTCTTTCAGGTATGACGAAAGGGTAGTCTTTCGAGAATGGAGTTATCGGTGGTCCTTCCGGTATGGAGGTAACGACGATCTACCAGGTATGGAGGTAACGGTGATGGTTCAAACAATGGAGGTACTCGTGGTCCTTCGGTTATGAGGTTACGGTGGTCCTTCAGATATGAGGTAATGGTGGTCTTTCAGGTATGACGAAAGGGTAGTCTTTCGAGAATGGAGTTATCGGTGGTCCTTCCGGTATGGAGGTAACGACGATCTACCAGGTATGGAGGTAACGGTGATGGTTCAAACAATGGAGGTACTCGTGGTCCTTCGGTTATGAGGTTACGGTGGTCCTTCAGATATGAGGTAATGGTGGTCTTTCAGGTATGACGAAAGGGTAGTCTTTCGAGAATGGAGTTATCGGTGGTCCTTCCGGTATGGAGGTAACGACGATCTACCAGGTATGGAGATAACGGTGGACCATCAGGTATGGAGGTAACGGTGGTCCTTCAGGTATGGAGGTAACGGCGATCTACCAGGTATGGGGGTAACGGTGGACCATCAGGTATGGAGGTAACGGTGGACCATCAGGTATGGAGGTACCTGCGATCTACCAGGTACGGAGGTAACGCTGGACCATCAGGTATGGAGGTAACGGTGGATCATCAAATACGGAGGTAACGGCGATCTACCAGGTATGAAGGCAACGGTGGACCGTCAGGTATGAGGTAACGGTGGACCATCAGGTATGGAGGTAACGGCGATCTGCCAGGTATGGAGATAACCGTGGACCATCAGGTATTGAGGTAACGGTGGACCATCAGGTATGGAGGTAACGATGACCTACCAGGTATGGAGGTAACGGTGGACCATCAGGTATGGAGGTAACGGCGATCTACCAGGTATGGAGGTAACGGTGGACCATCAGGTATTGAGGTAACGGTGGACCATCAGGTATGGAGGTAACGGCGATCTACCAGGTATGGAGGTAACGGTTGACCATCAGGTATGGAGGTAACGGTGGACCATCAGATATGGAGGCAACGGCGATCTACCAGGTATGGAGGTAACGGTGGACCATCAGGTATAGAGGTAACAGTTATTCTACAAATACAAGCGTCTAGTCAGTCGTTCAATATAAATCCGTCAGTCATTAAAGAAATTCCGCATCCATAATCCAAAGACCTAATTCATATAGAAGCATTAGAATCAGATTTACAGAATGAATCATGGTGTACATAAAACTAGGCTAGTTTCCTGCAAGAGAGAGGAATGGAGATAACGGTGGACCTTAAAGTATGGAGGTAACGACGGTCTATCGGGTATGGGGGTAACGGAGATTCCTTCAATGAATGGAGATAACGATGGACCTGTAATGGTGGTCCTTCAGGTATGGCGGAAACGGTGGTGCTATAGATATGGAGGTAACGCGGGACCTTCAGTTATGGAGCTAAGGGTGACCATCCAAAGAATGGGGGCAACGTTGGCCCTTCAGGTGTGAAAGTCACGCTGCTCCTTCAAGGAATAGAAGCAACTGTGGCCCATCAAGGAATGAGGATAACAGTGGACCTTCAGTTATGGAGGTAACTGGTGTCTTTCAATTATGGAGATAATGGTGGATCTTCAGTTATGGAGATTACGGTGGTCCTTCAAGTAATGGAGGTAACGTTTGAACTTCAGGTACATAAGTAACAGTGATTCTCGGGGTATGGAAGCGACGGTAGACCCCCAGGATGGAAGCAACGGTGGTCCTTCAATTATGGAGGTAACGGTGGCCCTTCAGGTATGGAGGCAATGATGGATCTTCAGTTATGTGGATAACAATGGTCCTTCAAGTAATGGAGGTCACGTTTGAATTTCAGGTATACAAGTGACGGTGATCCTTGGGGTGCGGAAGCAACGATAGACCTCCATGAGTATAGATACCGGTAACGGTGATCCTTCGAGCAATATAGGAAACAGTGGTCCTTCAAGGAATGGAGGTAACGGTAGACATAATTCATGTATGCAGGTAACGGTGGTCCTCCAGTAGTGGAGGCAAAGAACATCCTTGAACAAAGGTAGGTAACGGTGGTCAGTCAGATATGAAGGTAACGGTGAACCCTCCATGCATAGATGTAAAGGTGGACATGTATAAAGATGTTTCTTCAAGGAATGCAGAAAACCGTGCTCCTTCAGATATGAAGGTAAACGTGGTCATTCAATGAATTAAAGAATTTGATAATTCAGGAGATATTGTTTGTTTTGCTTATCTGGTCACGAGAATGTTCGAACTCGGCGGCCACTCTAAAGAGAGAACATGGATCAGACAGTTATAAGATAGCAGTTGTCCATTTAACCCGATATCTGGCCTGGGCGATTTGTGGTGTACCGCAGCCTGGGGGAGTGGGGAGGCGGGGGAGCGAATTGCCCCTACATATTTTCGCTATCGCTAAGGCTAGAGGGCTGATACTTACCACACTATATTTTTGGATCGAAGAAAATGTAAAAAAAATTCACGAGGCGGCCATGATGACGTCACAGTGACATCATTTTCGAAAAGCGCATTTTTGGGGCGATTTTCGGCCAGAATACAGATACACTCGACCACACTGGCCATGCAGTGGCGGAGGTAAAACTCCGAGTAATCCTCATTGCTGATGTCAAAGGTGCACTGTAGGGTAGATCTGATCAGCAAAATCAGATTTGGTTGATCAAAATTATATATATAGACACAAACATTATTCAAATCGGACAGAAACATCAGATGTACTGGCAGAAGAATAGCGGCCATCTTGGAAAATGGCGACCATTTTGAACTTTGAGAAGAGAAATGTCTTCCACCTTCATCCGTTGTCAATTATTTATGCGAAGATGTATATTAGCTCAAACCTTTATTTGAAAATACATTCCCTGAATGTAATATTCACACAAATATATAGACAGAAAACAAGCAATGAGCAGCCATCTTGGATTTATGCAAATTAGAAATTTTCCCTTGTCTACTTCAATCTATATTTTTGATATGTTGTTCGGAATCACTTCAGAGGTTATTTACCGCAAATCCCGTTTCTGTTGCAATTTTTTCTAGGTTTGGTGATTTTCTCGCTAGATTGACTGGACTATCAAGTTCCCGTTGTGTCATACTACCAGATATTCTACGGCAAGTTCGATTTGCAACATTACAAAGACGTAGCTCGTTAAAAGAAATTACTTTTGAAACAGCAATAATTTCACATAATCGCAAATTATTTAACTAAAAGACGGTTGCGAGTTAATATATGATGCATTGAGTAATAACGAATTCTTTTGTATTGTTTGAAAATGGGATAAAAATGGAATTTCGACCGAAACGAATAATTCTGTACGACTGGCCTACAAAAACGTTACTGTCGAGGAAACCTGTTCATTTAAAAATAGAACGTACCAAGATAGCACAGAGTCGACTGTACATTTGACGTCATAAAGGGCAACTGACCCGTCCTGGACAATAGATGTACACACGCCAGTGTCCGAGTGTCGCATTGTTAATCAATTTCACCAGGGAATCAGCAGTTACATTTGAGAAAGAAATTCTATCTTGTAATTTATTTGTCTTATTCGATTGCTCCCAGTATGAAATCCGACGTCCCTTTCCTCACCCGACTTGTGAAATAGAATCTCCTAATGAACACCTGTACTTGACACATGTATATTTCACATGACTGTGCTAAAACACTCAATAATTGCAAGTATCTTAGCAAGTTGTTATAGGCACAAGTTTCATAGAATACTCAATACAAGATGATGCTATTGTAAACTTATTGAAAAGCAAGGGATATATTTGGACGTCAATATTAACGCAATAATAGTAAGAGGTTCGGTTGCACTTACCTCGTTCTGTATCCCTTGAATATGGTCATCTTTACCGGAAATCAGAATTTTTCGGATATGGTTCAAGAAATTTTCCGTTGCGCAAAGATGTTCGGCAAAGGCTCGACTAGAGTCCGTTGTGTTCCAGCATATTCCCCATAAGTTATGATACGGGCGCCAATAGTCTACAAGAAATGTTCCATCGTTTCCTTTTGCTTTTTTCAAGGAATCCATGATTTTAATTCCCTGGAGGATCACAGCACACGTATCCAGACTGACAAACGTGTCAGCAGCTAGCTGTCTGATTGCATCTCTCCCATCAAACCCCTTCCAACCCGCGTATATCAAACGCATGAAGAACACTGCCTCTCTGAATTCAATGGATTTGAAATCTTTTCGCTCGAGAGTTCGCTTTACGATTCTCATTTTCTTCTTGATTAGATCCGGAAGGACATCAGTTATCTTATCTAAGTCGCGGATATCCTTGATACTATTATAATCGTCAGACGTCGTCAGTGCAGAGGTGGTAGATTTTCCTTGGTTTTGTCCGATTTCTGGTGCTTTTCTTGCGTCATTGCCCACGTTACCGGCGTCATTTCCCTCTTTCCCGGCACCAGTGTTTACCTTTTCGGCGTCATTACCCACGTTCACTGCACTGTCGTATTGTTTATTTCGGAGTGTGTTCACTTCTGTGCTCTCTGTCATTTTGGTTGTGTTTGGGTACTGGTACTTGATGGTTGCTCTCACTTGTCTGTACATCATTCACTCAACCTCATTCTTACACACCTGAATTAACAACAGTGTAATAAATTTCATTGTAGTGATAACCATTCCTATTTTAGGGTCATCGAATCATTCTCGGTTTTGTGTACAGTGATAAATGCACGATAAATGGTCAGAACATCTTCCGTATTTCTCATTCTTAACCTACGAGGAGCTACCAAACTTTCTGCGCTATCTCCGGAACGACAAACAATTGAGAGCTGACACTCGGTGACTTCTTGATTTATAATATGGGGGTCATTTGGCGCCTATTTACATTACCCTCCGAATCGAGTATCGTGGATAAATTCAAGATAGTGTTGTTTTTTTTTTCTTCAAAATTACTACTCGAGAAAAAGTGAGCAAAAACTATTTTATTTCACATCAGATTAATATTTACTAATTTTCATGCAGAGATTACATAAATAGAAAATTCGAAAAATCTGACCGAAAAATCTATCAAAAAATGCCTTTTTTGAAAATGACGTTACTGTCACTTCATCAAAGTGACCATCTTGAATTGTTTTAACATTTTCTGGTAGAGTTTGACGTAAGGGTATGGTGTGGTAAGTTTCAGCTCCCAAGCTCATGGAGAAAAAACGATAATTAAGGGGGTCCGTAATGGCTCCCCCAGGCCTGGGCAGGTCCCAAAAAGCCCAGCCCAGATAGAGTTAAAGGGGAACCCAAGTTGTCTGGGGTCACTTTCAGGAGAAGAACGTGTTCAGGATTCAGAGTAGGAAGTCGCTTAACACATGTAGATACTCAAAAGGGTTGCAGAGATATTAAAGTTTGAAGTCTAAATCTGATATTCAGGGATTTTATGCAAATGAGATTTGTCTGGAATATTCACATACCTTAAGTCTAATATGTTTCAGATATACTATTGCTTATTTATAGCATTATGCTAAATATTTGTCTTTGAAAAAAAGTCTAAATAACTTTAGGAATAGATTGATCAATGCAACAGGATACTTTGGCATTTATTTTGGAAATTGTGCGGTTTATGAAATCTTAATTATACTGAATATGCATTAACAACGGTCTATGCGATTCATCTTCATTAAAAAAACTGCAAAAGTGATATCCAATAATCTGTAAGGACAAAGTTAATAAAGTGCAGAAGAATCAGAACATTATAAAAGAAAATATGCTATTTTTTATTAATATAATTATCTTCACCGCGTGACATCATCAATTACAACACATATAAGGGAAGTGGGAAGAGGTGCCGACATACTGACTGCGTCGCATGACCTCACAGTATAGTCTTCCGGTTAACCTATTCTAAAGCACATACCAAGAATCTAACGATTCGTGATATGTGTTGTATCACAGGTACGCTTTTATTGTACCTGTTCATGTGGCAACATGGATGATATGATCACACGGCCCCTAGCACCGGCATAAGCGGTATTAGATACAAATCTAGAGAGCTACATGTATGATGCAAATCATTTGCATAAGACATATGTGCCAGACCCAGCAATCTTTGAAGTGTTATATCTCAGCAACCAGTAGGAATGGTTTCACGACATCAATGTTAAATTTTTCAAAAACAAAATGTGGCAAACACAATATCTCTCCCCCACAAATTTTCCACTTGGGTTCCGTTGAAGATACAAGTGAAGGGATTGGCCATTTAAAATTACATATATTAGAAGACTATGCGCTGACTACTGAAACGCTAATGTGTTCAAACTTTCTTACCTAGGCATTAGGATTGAGTTCTAATAGAATAAGAAGATTTATTTGCTGATAATGTCACAATCGATTTTTGAAGATTTTCTTGATTTGTTCCCTGAAACACTGTTTGATATAATGGAATAGGATGTTTAGGCTAAATTAGATTTATGGACCCTGAGGCATGAACAATGCGAATAAATGGAAGGGAAACCTGAAAATTTTACTTGCTGATGACGTCAAAAAGGACTCCCTGAAATACCCAAACTTTTATTTTGCTAATTCATTCAAAATTATGAACGGCTTCCCTCTTTAGAGAAAAATATCCTCCGATTGATGTGAGAAGTGATTGTGGACCACGGCTAACTACTGAATGACGGATATGAAGACTATTACTGTCGACTGATTGCACATTATCATAATCAGTGGTATCATGTTGTTGTTGTTATTGTACCAGGGTTGTTGTTCCCCTTGAAAAAAGGTTTAGTATCTTGGAATTAACAAATCAATTCAACAACCAATTAAAACTTTGCACATGTTTAACCCTATATGGCCTAGGCGATTTGGGACGTATCGCAGCCAGGGGGGGGGGGGGGGGGGGAGTTGGAAAGTGCCGCCCCCTATATATTTTCTCTACCACTAAGGCTAGAGCGCTGAAACTTATCACCCAGTATCTTGGGTTCAAGCTCTACCGAGAAATGTAAAACACATCAAAGATGGCCGCCATGATGACGTCAAGCCATTTTTCGGCCTTTTTGGGGTCGATTTTTCGAAATTTTTATTTTTCCGATTTTTCTCTTGAAAGAAATCAAATAAAATATAGAATAATTAGTTTTGCATAAATAAAATACTTTCAAGGCCTTTTAGGCAAGGAAAATGTGAAGAAATCGAGCGAAAAGATTGAAAAACACGACTTTCGAGGATACCACTTGGCCGCCATTTTGAATTTACCCATGATCCTGAAAATATGAAAATAGGCTCAAAATGACCCCAATAAGATAAGCTTTAAAGTCACCAAGTTTCAGCCTCCTCGGTTTTGTTGTTTCGAAGCAGCAGAGAAAAGTTCACTAAGGGGCACTTTCCGCCTCCCCCCCCCCCCCCAGGCCAGGTAGGGTTAATACAGATTGCCTTTGGTGCAATATAATGCAGAACTGGTAAAATATTCGTATAAGAAGATGCTATTTGGTAGCTTTGTATTTGTAAATTATTGGTACTCCAGAGGATATTTAAAAACAATCTTCAAAACTGCAATTTAATCAAATTTAAGAACAACATAGAATGTCCCATTTGGCATTATTTACAAAAGAAAACAACATTTTTATTCAAAAATTATTCTCATAGCTTTTATACTGAACTTTTGTACCTTGAGTGGGTGAGTAGGATTTAACGTCGCTTTCAACAAAATTCCTTTTTGCGACGAACCAACTAATCACTACCTAGCCAAGTTGCGTTCCTTTTGCTTCAAAGAAGCAAAATATTGAAGCAACGTGGAACGATCCACCCGCCATCCACCCTACAGAACACAAGTATAGCACAAGACATGGGAAAGACTCTTACAATGGTGCAATAAAGACAAGTGCAATTACAGTGCAAGACGCCACATTATCGAGTTCGTGTTGCTTCTTAGCAATATATATTGAAGCAGCAGAAACCTGTGCCCACCGGGCACCGACCAACCACCCGACCTTATACATGTGCATCTTGGAGATTATTTCGTGCCGTGATAGCATTTTAGGAAGTTATTTGTCCAACGTGAAGTCTGGTGGACCGAAAATTGTCTTCGAGCATCTTTTTTATACGAATATTTCAACATTTTCTTGTTTTAATATTTTCCCCCAAGATATTGGAAATTTTCCAGCGTAACAGCTATTACAACTACATCCTTGATCCTTGATTCATGTGCCGAAGACACTCGAAACTCCAAGTAAACTAAATTTAAAAACCAGTATTGTACTAATCTCACTAGTAAGTTCACTATGAACTAGTCCATCAAATGAACAGTCGTCTTATGTGTAATGGTCAGTATACAATACGATCGAGCGACGTTAAACCCTAACTCTCTCTCTCTCTCTCTCTCTCTTCAATCGACCGAAATACATTGGGGTTTATGGAATGCTATTTGAATCGAATCTATATCTTTCAACGGACATGTTCGTCTCTGCACAGCGTATGTCATACCTGTACACAGGGGTTCGCTAATAATCAATCATTATCACTATAGCGACATCATACAAAAGCGAATGACTGTATGGGTAAATATGGCCAGGTACATGTACCATGACCGACAAAGGCGGTACTAGCTTTAGTATAGTACTACGACTGGTGTATGCTTGTATTCGCATATAACAGTGATATAAGTATTATCGCTGAATGATTCTTCAGGTCTTCTATGGGGATCATTTTAGAGGGTGTCTGAAAAACTCGCAGAGATACATGTAATGTACATTTGTATTAGGCTCTGTTGTGAGGAAAATGGGGATTTATAAGTGGTACACTGATTATACATGTATATGTGTGAAAGTCCTACCTTATATCCGGTATAATTGATACATTTCTCATGTGGCGTTAACACAATATATATATAAGTATACTACGTAATCCCATTGCGTCCGCAAACAAAAAGAAGCTTTTTTTTCACGTGACCAGCATTCTTCACTGGTGATTCCTTAGCTGTCAATGACAGTACTGTTCGAAAGAAACAGAGCGCTTAATCTTAACCATGTTAACTGGGCCAACGGACAGGTTAACACACGAGCACCTTGTCGATAAAGAAATCAGATCAAATCATGTATAGAATATGTAATGCTTGACGATACGCTCTAATATGCTTTATCACAACGCCGAAAGTTATTTATTTGGTAGTCACCCCCCTCACAGAAATAGGGCGCACTAATAAAGGCGCACATAGATCGCCTCAATTTGGCCAGTTAAGGCGCAGTTAAGGCGCGCGCAGATAGGGGTATTTACCATTAAACTCATTATAGCTAGAGGGCAAATAGAGCGCGTTAGTAGTAGTAGTAAGCCGTGAAATTCTCGCGCATTGAGGCATTGAGGTCTTCTGGTACGACGTGACGTCCGGCTCAAAGGTAACCTCCAGTTACGAGACTTCCGGTGATGGCGAGAATTCCTGTATCAATCTGCCCATGTGTAGTCGGGCATTAATAGAAAAAAGGCATTTGGGTGGACGCTTCGGGGCGAGGTGGTGGTATTCTATTGAAGCTCTTATCGGGTAGAATCAAACTGGTGGTGATACGCGCATACGCAGTTGGGAGTAGTAGAGAAAACGGACTTTCGCAGGTGCTCACCATACATCGGGCACTTCAAGGTTATATGCATAGCAATACATGAACCGAGGCAAGAGAAATCCCCACGCATAGCACTATATAACCTATGCAGCGAAAGAAGGCGAATCCCCACAGGACTCTAGTGGGATTCGAACCAGTATGCGTGCAAGAAAGACTCGCATGTTGTCATTACAGCCAAGGGCCCGTATACACCTGGGATACTGTCAGTCTGTGTGTAGGATCCCCGACACTATCTTCAGTACTATGCCGGGGCATAATGGCAAGTGGGGCACGCCCCACGTGATTTGCCTATCTGGCTACCTGTGTGTTTGTGCGCATGCCTCTGTGTGTGTGTGTGTGTGTGTGTGTGTGTGTGTGTGTGTGTGTGTGTGTGTGTGTTACATCATACCCAAGCCGGGGGAATCGCGTTGGATATGTTTACAATTCAATTATCTTGTGTATCAGACACATCGACGACTGCTTCTGTCCAATCAGAAGCCTGATGTTGATGTTGCATTTATCATATTCGCTCTTGTCCTTTAGATGTATTCTGGGATGCTGTCGTCCAATCAGTAACGGTCATTTGGTGTCACGTCAGCCTTCGGCCATATTCGTTCTTGTCCGTTTATCCTAATCGTGGGCGGGCATGTCCGCTCATCTGATGGGGTACCACCGGTACCCTGGTACACCCTATAACGTACAAGCTATAGGGTTTAGGCGGCACCACCATATGAGCGGACATGCGTTCGGTCACTTCCGGTGATGACGTCACTTTCATCAAGGACCAGACCAATTGGCAAAGCATATGCGTGGGATTGGACAGTTGACAATGCGCTAAGGCGTTACGAAAGGGCGTTAAGGCGTTAACCTACGGTGTTAAGGCGCTAAGATTGGGCGTCAAGGCCTCGATGAGCGTTAGTCTCATATCCTTTTCCAGGTCACGCTTGGTCTTCGTGATAGAACTATGCGTGGGGTCGCCTCTCATTTCAAGCGGCAGCAGACTATGCTGTTCATAGATCGCTATGGCTTTTTTCTGAAGCAGGGGTGCATTTGGATGCAAGTTTGTTGCAAGTTATCCTGTCCGGTATCTTCAATCACAGCAGCGTGAGCTGCTGTCACAATACCATCACAAAAGGAGGGTTTCTCCGCACTCCGACTTCCCTGAGATGTAGCCCGGCTATCTGAGGTGGTGCTCTGCGTATCTTAGCAGTCTCTGCATAGGTATCAGTCGGTGGATTCTCGGAATCAGCTGGTATAATCTCAGCATGTGCATTGGCTTATTGCGCCTCGGTGTCTTCATACCCAAGTATATTCTTCTCGTATATAGCACGCTGCACTTTAATTAGGGTATTATAAACGCATACATGTAAGTCCTCGGCAATTGCTATCTATATGAATGTCGGCGGAAAAAAGTGCAGAGGGCACAAGAAAACATGCAGGGTTAACTCTGATTATTGGGTAAAATGGTTATGTTCAAAGGGCGCAATTAGGGCTCGGTCTGAATTCTAGAAAAAAAGTTATGTCAACAGGGCGGAAATTGGGGGGCGCAGTCACCTTCAAAAGCAATAAATTGCAACTAAATAACGGCACAGTCAGGGCGCAGCAACAGCACAAGGCGCATATAGGGCGCCAGTGAGGCGGGTTCCGCAAATTCTGTGAGGGTCGACTCATTTGTTAACCATCGTCTGACATACATCTGCTCAACCAGTGCGTCTAATGGGAGTTAGACGTGCGAAGTGACGATGGGTCGAAACTTATTTTTCTACGCCATAGGTCAGGGATTGGTAGAAAATTAGAACCTTTAGTAACTCAGCTTGACATCAATGGAAATGACTTTATTTGAGTAAACGACGAGACCAATTGTCTTAAGAAAAATTCAAAAAGTCGATTTGAAAAAAATATATATATTTATTGATATTCAAAAAATATATATTTATTAATATTCAAAATTTATTGAAAATATTGGTCAGCATCCAATATCCCACATGCTAGGCAACAGTTGGTAATTCAGTCCGGATGTATTAAGGGCAAATGCTTTGCTTAGAAAGGCAACAAGAAATGATGGTTATCTCAACGTCCAGGACGTGCTGTATCTACCAAAGCAGTCAAGTCCATCAGGGGACATTTGTCAACCTCTTTCCAGAAATTCAAACATTGTTCGGCACTCTTGATTTTTATTTTATTTTTTTCATTTCTCGTTGTCTGTACACAACAGTACAGGCTGTTGGAGATATTTGTGTGAGCAGTGATTATTTAACCCTCAAATTGGTTTCTCTTGGGCACTGTTCTCTATGCCGAACTTTATTATGCACCTTAGACCATCTCTCCTCTGTATTATCTTTCATATTCGCCGCTAGGAGGAACAATTTTAAAGGGGATATGTACCAGTTATAACACGAAGTAAATACAAACAAAAATATTGCCGTTGCAAGGGTTACCGGTTATTTGTCTGTCTCGACAATCTTACTGAATCATTATCCTACCAATGCTTCCCAAACGAAAATGTCGCTGAAAAGGATCTTACTTCAATTGAGTTTGGTATCGATGTATGAATATTTAATTGCATTTAATCGGGGAGGGAGATAGAATCACGGTATCCATTTCCCCAAAAGGTTTATATCAACGACCAGTTCATAAATATACCCCGCATTGCGGCGCCACAATGGCTAGACCGTGGCATCATCAAAGGATATCCCACCAACTTGGAGTTCCATTCGGCCGAGTCAACTAAATCTCCTACCTTGATGTCCCTTTCAATCGGCGGATATGCAGAGATACTGTTAATGGTTGACGCTCAGGCGAATGCAAGCCGGTTAGATATATCGAAATGAATGGTAAGCAGAAAGGATTTAATTTAATTAGATTGTCTAGACCAGGTAGCCAGAAAAAGAACATAATAAGGAATATTTCAGCCACTGTAGATGATTTGATCTCCTAGTTTTTCATATATTTTGCATTGCCAGGTCAATTTCAATGCAATTAAATTTTATGACCACTTCATTTTCACAGAGTTTTGGATTTGTTTTGGAGCATACCTCTGACTGATACAACGCCTTTATTTGGTACATCATTCATGAATATACGACGTCTCCATTTCCATTTTCATCAGTACGACCAATCAAAAGGCTACTAACTGACTCACGCCGTACAATCGATGGTGCACCTCTAAGGGTACTCGCTCGCTCTTGGAGGTATAAAAGGCTCTACTTGGAATCATCTGTCTACCTAGCCGTGGTTTGCGATTCCTGGATAAAGTCTCAAACTATTATTTTATAACTAACTGTATTTCACGGAACATTGGGGATGTTGGCTCTATCCACACAAGAATCCTACTGGTATAAACCATAGTTTCGTCATGATGTTTCTGCTCCTCACACGCGTGTTTCAGGTGAGAGTTCGAAAAAAATTCAACTAAGAAGTGGGGAACTGTTTTTTTTCTACCATACATATCTAAGGTGCATCTAGAGGGATAAACATACGGCAAATTACAATTAAACTGATATACATGATATCAAAATTCGATGTACAACAGTGCACCATCTTTTTTCTGCCTCTGTTCCGGTACTGACAATCGCACGCTTTGAATCGGCATCTTGATATGTTCTATGTTTATTAGGTTGTTCCGTGCGACGAAGAAAAGAAAGGAAAATAATGATATGTGCAACACACAAACAAACAAAATAACAATACTGATATCAAATATTGGAACACTGTATGGGAACGTAAAGACATAAACGAGAATGAACAGAATGAAAGAGAAAATGAACAGCTCCTTCCGGACATAAACAGTTTAGATAATGATGCTCTAAACAACCCCATTATTGAATCTGAGATACTAACAGCAATAACAAAAACGAAAAACAACAAAATCTCCGGCGTAGATAATATTTTAAACGAATACATCAAAAAGACAACCCACAATTGTTTGTCAATATACAAGTTCAATCTGATTGTAGGTGATAGTAGAATATTACCAGAAGAGTGGCTCATTGGAGTTCTCAAAATTAAAGAGATCGCAAAACCCTGGAGATTTACAGATCCATAAAGTAAATTATTCACCTCAATTTTGAATAATCGCTTTGGAGAATATCTGGAAAGTAACGATTTACAGAGTGAAAGCCAATGCGGTTTTAGGAAAGGATACTCCACGCTTGATAATATGTTTATTTTACATGCTCATCGACTACCGTACATGAAATCACGAAAGAAAAGAAACTATACTGTGCTTATATCGATTTCCGCAACGCATTCGGTAAAGTATGGAGAGGTGGTCTATCGCAAACATTAATAAAATATGGAATAAGAGGTAAACTGTTAATTGTTACATGCTCAAAAATATCTGATCTTGTGTGAAATTTGAGAATAACATCTCATCGCTATTTGCTTGTAACACAGAAGTAATACAAGGAAATAATTTCCCCCGGTCTTATTTTCACTGTTTATGGAGGACCTGGAAGATTTCCTTTTAGAAAGAGTAGAACGTATTCGCATAACCAATGACGAAGAAATTTTATCTATTGCTATATATACGATTGTCTTGCTATATGCTGATGATACTATTATTGTAGCACAAAGTCCTGGTGAATTACAGAGTACCCCTCACTTTATGTAGATACCCGCTTATACTGAATATACAGAAAAGAATATTGTCATTCTGGTGCATGTTAATTCATGGTAAGTCATCCAAACTGTCATTCTTTTTATCGGGGGGCGGGAGAGTGGTCGTGGGGAAAAAGTGCACGCTCTGGATCTCGACTGCCGGTCTGGCGCGGGTTCGAAACCCACCGAGGACTTTCAGGATATTCAATATCCCCGCCCACAGCTGGGCTTATCAGTGTCCAGGGTAAAAGGAACTGTGGGCACTCTCGTGTCCTGCCACATGTAGGTACCGTCGTGATATGACTGATAAATTGTTGAAAACGACGTTAAATCCTACTCACTCACTCACTCCTTCTTTTTATCGAGCAACTACTTTAGAAAATCTTTTTAGTTGGGTGAGGGAGGACCGTGTCTTTCACCAAACGCTATATATAGACGATCTTCTCGCTGTGGATAATCGCTATATAAATGACGCAGCACTGTATTGGAAGGAAACTACAGATAGCCCTACCGGCACATCATATTTAAACCTATAACTCTATATGTAATTTGGTTATTTGTTGCAAAAGTTTTAAGGTGTGTAGGTTTTAATGTTAGATCACTAATTTATTAACTGGACTACTTAGAATTTTTTTTTGATCGTCGCTATATACATGTAGCTGAAATAATGCTGAAGGCGACGTTAAACCTTAATTCTCTCTCTCTCTCTCTACTTGGTATATGAACTTTTATATGATAGCTACGTATCTGGGAGTTTCAAGAGTAAAGGATGAATTTCATAAAATTATCTTTAGACGAGTTCGAATGTGATCTTTGGCTACACCAAAATGTTGGAAACATACACTGGTTCACTAAGTACATCGAAACGTTGCATAAAGATCAATATCAGCAGACGTGGACAGCCACCTTGAGCAACTCGTTGAAAGGCACTAATTATTTAGCCTTCAAAACGGTTATGAATCTAGAAAATTATCTGTACATATTACCACTCAGAATATATTATCCATTGGTAAAACATAGACTATGTAATCACAGGTTATCCATTGGTAAAACATAGACTATGTAATCACAGGTTATCCATTGGTAAAACATAGACTATGTAATCACAGGTTATCCATTGGTAAAACATAGACTATGTAATCACAGGTTGTCCATTGGTAAAACATAGACTATGTAATCACAGGTTGTCCATTGGTAAAACATAGACTATGTAATCACAGGTTATCCATTGGTAAAACATAGACTATGTAATCACAGGTTGTCTATTGGTATAACATAGACTATGTAATCACAGGTTGTCCATTGGTATAACATAGACTATGTAATCACAGGTTGTCCATTGGTAAAACATAGACTATGTAATCACAGGTTGTCCATTGGTAAAACATAGACTATGTAATCACAGGTTGTCCATTGGTAAAACATAGACTATGTAATCACAGGCTGTCCATTGGTAAAACATAGACTATGTAATCACAGGCTGTCCATTGGTAAAACATAGACTATGTAATCACAGGTTGTCCATTGGTAAAACATAGACTATGTAATCACAGGTTGTCCATTGGTAAAACATAGACTATGTAATCACAGGTTGTCCATTGGTAAAACATAGACTATGTAATCACAGGTTGTCCATTGGTAAAACATAGACTATGTAATCACAGGTTGTCCATTGGTAAAACATAGACTATGTAATCACAGGTTGTCCATTGGTAAAACATAGACTATGTAATCACAGGTTGTCCATTGGTAAAACATAGACTATGTAATCACAGGTTATCCATTGGTAAAACATAGACTATGTAATCACAGGTTGTCCATTGGTAAAACATAGACTATGTAATCACAGGCTGTCCATTGGTAAAACATAGACTATGTAATCACAGTTAATTCACAGTGAAACCATGAACTATGTAATCTGGAGTTATCCATTGGGTAAAACTATAGACTATGTAATCACAGGGTTATCCATTTTGGTAAACATAGACTATGTAATCACAGGTTGTCCATTGGTAAAACATGAACTATAAATCACAAGTTCCTCATTGAAGTGTAAAACATAGACTATGTAATCACAGGTTATCCATTGGTATAACATAGACTATGTAATCACAGGTTGTCCATTGGTATAACATAGACTATGTAATCACAGGTTATCCATTGGTATAACATAGACTATGTAATCACAGGTTGTCCATTGGTATAACATAGACTATGTAATCACAGGTTGTCCATTGGTATAACATAGACTATGTAATCACAGGTTATCCATTGGTAAAACATAGACTATGTAATCACAGGTTGTCCATTGGTAAAACATAGACTATGTAATCACAGTAATCACAGGTTGTCCATTGGTAAAACATAGACTATGTAATCACAGGTTGTCCATTGGTAAAACATAGACTATGTAATCACAGGTTGCCCATTGGTAAAACATAGACTATGTAATCACAGGTTGCCAATAGAAGTCGGAAGATGGACCTACATACAGAGATCTGACAGAATATTCACTCTGTGTAACCTAAACGTAATTGAGATGAACGTCATTAAATATTTCGCTGTTCCCACTTCCGAAATTAGAAGATACAATATTCCAAAGTATTACTAAACAGGCGATCTTGGCATTAACTATTCCAAGCTCCTCAACACAAACCACTTTAAAACACTGAAAAAGCTAACCCTGTTTATTTCAGTTATCCTGAAAAATTTCCCCGTCATATAGTATAAGCTTAACCGAGTATTGAATACTACTGATCATCACGATGTCTTGCCGGCATCATTGAAAACTGTTGACCGCTTGTCTCTTGCAGGAAACAAGCATATGTTTATGTATACTATGATTGTATTTTTGAATTTGGTGCTAATACTGTTATATGGAATATGGCATAGGTCTTTGGATTATGGACGCGGATATTCTCTAATGGGCGACGGCTGGATTATGAATGACGGACTAGACGCTTGTAATTGTATTTTTACCATATGTATTTGGTGAATAATTCCGGATCGAGTGGAAGGGCCATCGGTGGCCGTGTGGTCTAAGGCGCTTCGCTGGTGACCGCTAGCCTCACACCGATGAACCGGCACGGGTTCGAACCCAGCTGGTCCATGTGTGAAAGTCTGTCAGTGTCTGTCAGAAGGGCGGTGGTTCTCCGGCTTCCTCCACCAACCAAACTGACTGTCACCATACGAGTGAAACAAACTCGAGTGTGACATTGAGCCAAATTCCCTCCCTCCCTCCCTCCGGATCGAGTGCCCGCGAGTGTCAAATTGTATATATTTAGCAAACAACAACTGATATGGAGACATTTAATCTGTGTTTAGAATGTATATAAATACATGTATAAACTGTTTCATAGACTGTATATATGTATCTAAGTAAAGTACCTGTGTGAATATTATTGTATTACTGTAACCACTGTGTTGATAAATGACCACCTCCGCACGAAAAGTATATACGTATTTTTACCACTTATGGCAACGTGTAACCAGTGTGAAAATAAAGTTGAAGTTGAAGTTGATTCCATTCTAGATGCCGATCTCTGGCTATCGAAATCTTTTTCCAGTACACTTAATAAATCCAGGAAATAATAATTACACACTTACTACATGTTAGCATGGAATTTTAATTTTCTAGAGTCTCATTCCTGCAGAAATTGTATTCACAGACTAGGGGACTTACACTCGCATCCCCTTCACCAGACCCTCTTCACGAGGTCTGTGTAGAATATGGGTCATTTGTTGGGTTCATTTGACTGGATAGACAGTTAAACTTTGAATTCCAGGCATAGATCATCAGGTAATATTCCAGTGGGACCTGCATATGGCGTATACATATCTCGCCTAGTAGCATTTGCTAGAGCCTGTGTTAAATGTGACGATTTCAATCAACGTCACAAAACTTTGTTGCAGAAACTTATAAAACAGGCCAAAACCACCAAGCGCCTCCACTCAAAGTTTCTCAAATTTGGCGATATATATCGCATGCTGACAGCAAAATACGAGCGTAGCGTGCAAGATCTATGGCGTTCCGTTTCGTAACTTGTGTCTAATTCCGCTTAACCCTGGCTCGGGGCAGTATGAACCAAGGGTGCATTCCACACCTAAATTATGTGCGGCTAAAAGCAGGCATGGGTTCGGGTCTTCGGTCATAAACAGATGTAAAATCTTTAACAAAAACCCTGTAAAAGTATATATTTTCTAAATGGGCACACTCATGCCATTATTTCAGGAGACAATTTAGCTATTGAAATTGAGGTGCAATCCTCCTTAAACCTTCAACTTTTCTGCAAAACTCCATAAAATGTATGAAAATGTGTCAAATTCTACCCACAATCTAGAGAAAACGTACGAAATGATTTCCTTTTTATGCACTTTAAATTGTTTCCCGTTCAACAGACAATTTAAAATGGCGGGGAAAAACAGAGGGTCGAACTACTCGTTTTTTGTAAAATTTTATCGCCATAAAGGAATAAACATTTTCGCTCCCCGAAAAAGTGCGGATTTTGGCATGCCAGATATTCATTTCCGGACACGGTCAACTCTGTAGTGGCGCGTAGGTGCGATCAACAAGCAATTGTTATATCCTCGTTTGGAGAAAGTGTTACGTCCAGCGAGGTGATACTATAGATATCAGTTAGTAGAAAGGCAGGAAGAAATACTATGCTGCCAAAAAACGGGCGACCTTTCTTATTATGAAATTACGAAACCGTGGCAAGTGTGGAGCGCACCCTTGAAGACTACGGTGCTTTCTCAGAATTTCTGTTCTCGAGGCTATGCCAATCTGGGAGTGTTCAAACGTTTTTGGTATGCGACACTCGCTTGTAGTATGCCGTTTTAGGGGGTATCCCATCAATCACTTTCCCACTACCCCATCTTTGTTTTTGCGACTTTTGCATATGAATCAGGAGTTTTTGAGCTCAATAAGAATATGATAGCATTTCGCTTCGACCGTGACAAGCAAACTCCTGTACAAAGATCGGGAGCGTTTACCAGCTTTCGAATGAGGGATGCGAGGCAAATTAAATGCAAACTCGAGTCAAATTGTCAATAATTTTGCATTCTGACTTTTCGAAAAGATTTGGGGTGGGAGTACAAAATTTGAGATAAAAGGGACAAAACTAGAGTAAAATGCTCTCATTCTCTTTAGTTCAGTGTATCTGTGTTATCCGTATTGAAAATTAATCATTTTGACCTTCACGTGACAATAATGGGACAATCAGGTCACTAATCGTAACTTATACGCCAAACCAAGGAGAGGTAATTCTATAGGTCTAAATAGGATACACGCAAGGCCAATAATATCATACCATGTAGTATGCATAAAATCGAACCATTTCCGACTAAAATAAATGAAGGTTACGATCCTGTTCCATATAAAGTCATTTCAATGCCCAAATAAGCGCCTTTAACGAGTGCAGTGTAGGAGAACATGCACTATTTGGCCTACTGGTGTATTATAACCGCAATGGAGCCTACATTAAGGGTGCATTCAACACCAAAATGATGTGCGGCTAAAAGCAGGCATGGGTTCGGGTCTTCGGCCATAAATAGATGTAAAATCTTTAACAAAAACCCTGTAAAAGTATATATTTTCTAAATGGGCACACTCATGCCTTTATTTTTCAAGAGACAATTTAGCTATTGAAATTGAAAATGAAAGACGTACAATCCTCCTTAAACTTTTCTGAAAACCTCATAAAATGTATGAAAATGTGTCAAACCTGGAGAAAACGTAAGAAATGATTTTCTTTTTATGCGTGCTATAGTGTTTCCCGTCCAACGAACAATATAAAATGGCGGAAAGAACAGTGGGTCGACCTACTCGTTTTTTGTAAAATTTTATCGCCATAAAGGAATAAACATTTTCGCTCCCCGAAAAAGTGCGGATTTTGGCATGCCAGATATTCATTTCCGGGCACGATCAACTCTGTAGTGGCGCGTAAGTGCGACCAACAAGCAATTGTTATATCCTCGTTTGGAGAAATTGTTACGTCCAGCGAGGTGATACTATAGATATCAGTTAGTAGAAAGGCAGGAAGAATTACCATGCTGCCAAAAACGGGCGACCTTTCTTATGAAATTAGGGAGGGACCACTTTGTGCAAAACCGTGGCAAGTGGGGAATGCAGCCCCATGTACTTCAAGACCCTAATGGTGCTCATATGAAGTGTCACAATCAAAACGTGACAGATACATCATTCTCTAGAAGACTACAACGAATATTATGGATTAAGAATACTGATCAGCGATATGGATTTGATATTTTTGGAAAATAAGGTCTTGCCAGCATCATTGAAAACTGTTGACCGCTTCTTGCCAGAAACTAGCCTATATGTTTATGTGTACTTATGTCTTTTTGAATTTGGTGCTAATCCTCTTATATGGAATAGGTCTTTAGATTATGGACGCGGATATTCTTTAATGGACGACGGCTGAATTATGAATGACGGACCAGACGCTTGTAATCCTACTAATACCATCAAGTTAAACAGTGAGTCAATGATTTACATCGCTTTCAGCACTATTTTATATTTTAGTCCTATCACGACGTTTGGGTTCCATTTCTCTTCACACCCGATAACCCCATGGGTGCCCCAGTTGGGTACCTCTTGCGACAACCTCTCCGAGCGATCGAGGCCTATCCTTACCAGGACCTGGCGTGAACACGACGACACCCCAGGTCAATCCCCCGGAGCCCAAGTTAAACAGATGTGATCTACTTATCACCAGCCTGGATGGGTCAAATTGTCAGTGCTTAGCACTGCTCTAAACCAGTCCATCACTGTGCATGAAGCCACCAGCGCAGCCATGCATCTGAAATATTTCTCACATTTACTGGTATCACTTAACCGAACGACAGTGTGCGGCGAGTTGCAGCTTCCTTACCTCAAGGATAACGAATAGCTTACAAATTGTGTGTATATTGCATTTCTACAGTGTGCGATTATCGAATTATAACAAACGTTCTGAAAACCCCAACATCTTACCTTGCGGGGTCTTCCGCTGAAGCGGCAGCAGTATTGAAAACATGTAGAGCAAACTTTCCATGTACAGGGTACATGTATTTTTTGTATTTTTTTGCCTAACAAAAACCTTATCAATGGAAATGTGCAAAGCCTAAACTGCGATAATTTGGACAAAATTCATATTTCATGTCCAAGAAGATGTACAAGAGATATCATTCATGGGATGTTTCTTTGTTTATAGAGTTGCTTGAATTTCTCATTAAAAATATCTATGTGAAATTTGGCAACACAATATATCAGCAGCATATAGGTATTCCAATGGATACTAATCGTGCACCCCTGTTGGCTGACCTGTATCTGTTCTCTTATGAATATGACTATATGCTGGCGCTTTCAAAAACCGATCCACTCAAAGCCCGTTCCTTCTCATTCACCAAACGCTATATAGACGATCTTCTCGCTGTGGATAATCGCTATATAAATGAAGCAGTGAAGGATATATATCCACCTTCACTGGATTTGAAGGAAACTACAGATAGCCCTACAGACACATCTTATTTAGATCTGTACCTCTATAAAAATGAAGCGGGCATTCTCTCTCGTCGACTTTATGACAAAAGAGATGATTACAATTTCGACATCGTAAACTATCCCTTTCTGGATAGTAATATTCCAGTGGGACCTGCATATGGCGTATACATATCTCGCTTAGTAGCATTTGCTAGATCCTGTGTTAAATGTGATGATTTTAATCAACGTCACAAAAACATTGTTGCAGAAACTTATAAAACAGGGCTATTCCACCAAGCGCCTCCACTCAAAGTTTCTCAAATTTGGCGATACATATCGCATGCTGATAGCAAAATACGAACGTAGCGTGCAAGATCTATGGCGCTACGTTTCGTAACATGTGCCTAATTCCGCTTAACCCGGGGCTAGGGGCCGTATGAACCCATGTACTTTAAGATCCTCATGGTACTCATATGAACAGTCGCAATCAAAGCGTGACGGAGGTACATCATTTTTAGATGACGACTCTATAACGAATATTATGGATTAAGAATACTGATCAGCGATACGGATTTGATATTTTGGAACATCATGATGTCTTGCCGGCATCATTGAAAATTGTTGACCGCTTCTCTCTTGCAGGAAACAATCCTATGTTTATGTATACTTTTGTCTTTTTGAATTTGGTGCTAATACTGTTATATGGAAATGGAATAGGTCTTTGGATTATGGACGCGGATATTCTCTAATGGACGACGGCTGGATTATGAATGACGGACTAGACGCTTGTAATTAAATAGCACATGCACATCCTCAAATCACATTAAACTTGTGTAGCAAGTGTCAAACTCATCCAATGAAAGCTGATAGCAAACTTTCCATGTACAGGACATGTACTTTACTTGTAGCAGAGCAGATCTAATGCTGCCATTTTATAGTGCGGTCCCACCGAAATATCATGCCGTAGGCAGACATGACACCCCACTCAGTCACATACTGACACCGAGCGAACCAGTCCTGGTTCTATCCTCTTAATGCCGAACGTAAGCGAGGAAGCAACAAGTTCCATTTTTCAAGTCTTTGGTATGACCCGGCCGGAGATCGAACCCAGTACCTACCGCTTACGAGGCCGATGCTCTACCATTTGGCCAGCGCAGTGCGGTCCCTTTCTATGTACAGATGCACTTCAGCTAAACGAAAAACTATCATAGGGATTTTAACATTGGAGCACCCATGGAATCCCTAGGGGTGGTACCTCCAGGTAGAATACCCACCCCCATATTTTTCTAGATTTTTCTTGAATTTGCGAAACCAAAAACCTCATCATTTCCCGACCGGAGACACCGACGACCCGCTTACAATATCTCCCCTTTACTTCGTAGGGCGAGATAAAAAGAGACATCACCGCTTTAGCGTTATAGATAAATCAGCTGTGCATCACCAAGTATCCTTAGCATAAATATACTAAAGTCTGTCCATTTTAATTAGTCGTCTACTTTGGGACTTGTCAAAAATCAATAGTTTACCCTGCAGCAATTTTCTTTTTTGTAGCCTGTATAACAAACTGAACTCTACAAAATGACTAACATTTCTCTGTGATATCGATAATATATCAGGCTTGAACTAATTTTTTAATTCTCTCTGTATAAAACTCCAGTACAGTTATATATGTACCGGGCCTCAATTACATAGGGAGACGTCATAATGTATTCATGCACCCGTGTACGTAGGCCACTGACGCTGTTTAAAGTACTAACAGGCGGTCCGTTTGAGTGTCGCTTATATCCCATGCCCAGTGAAATTGCCGAATAATAAACCGCACACACGCCTCTGACCGTACACGGTGTAGAATTTATATGGATATAGGGGGACGCCTCACATTTATCTGTTTGAATTTCACATTTGCCCTAATCAATTTTGGAAGTTTATTATTTGATTCAATGTCAATTGATCGGTACATGTATATACGTACAGTTATATTAAAGTTGGGGGCGTATATGCTAGTTGAGTGGAAGCCAGGAAATGCTGAACCCTGTATGGTATAGATTTCTGCATGTAGTGGAAGTGACCAGGGAAACGCGGACCGTTAAAGATAAGCTGATAATTGGTAGCTGATACGAGCAAGAGGTTGGCACTTCAGATTTAATTGATACTGCAATATAACTTGATTTGCCCTGTGTGTAGAGAGATGCATTTACTATAAATTGTCTTCCATTTAATATAATATACATGTATGCTATTTGAATCATTTTGGTTGAACAGCCTGTATCAGTGTAAGCAGAGCTCAAGTGTCAATCCGGTAGATCCCTAATTAAGTGTTTGAATTGTGAGAAACTCGAGATTAGACCAAGCAGATGTGAAGTGTTTTATTTACTGGTCTGTATAAAACCATGGTGTATAGTACACAAGGTTAGACTTTTAACATCTGGGTCTCCTGAGACAGTTAGTGTCTGTCTCAGAAGTCATATAACATCATGACTTGATATTTGACTGTACGATCTGTCTACAAGAACTTTGATTGTGACCTACTGCTGGCTATTGTTTCAATTGCGTATATTTGTATTATTGGAACTTGGAGGATTGAATAAAATCAATCTCGGCTTCATCATCGACTTTTCTTGCGTCATCTTTCCATCTAGAGCAACACTAGATCTTGCCTACGATAGTCGTTTTTATGGTTATGAGAAAAGTGAACCATTGAGTGACGACGCTAGCCGAAACAACAAAAGAAGAAAACTCATTAAAATTTCTCATTGGCGCCCGACCTGTGGGGCAGGAAATAAGATGACGGAACCGGTCAGAGAATGGTTGGATGAGTGTCAGCATGCCGTTCAAGCTCCCCAAAATGTGACCATCGTATCACGCCCCCCGGACTTATCAACTGTTATCTAATCTACCATCATCTGATTTTGCGAACTTTGACAGCGTGCTGCAAACGATTGCGTTTGGCACTTTGTGTTCCAGAAAAGGTAAAATGGGCCTATGGGACATGCTATTGATTTGACGCGGAACTGTACGACGGTGCTGGATTACGGCGGAGATGTCATGGAGATGTGGACTACAGCAGCAGTTCAGCAGGCTTAATGCCTGTAAAATCAGATAAGTTTTCGTCACATCTTTACCCTTCCCTTCTGGCATAATATTAAGGATGTTTGGTGACATGATGCGGGCAGGTGCCAACCACGCCTGGCACCAACGGAGAGGCGGACAAGGAGTCTTTGTCAACGCCCACCAATTGATCGACGAAGCGTCCGGCCCCAGCATCGACAGTGACCGACGAAAATATGGACTAGGACAATCAGATTGAACTCTAAATTTAGGAAATTCATTTGTTGGATTTTGCATGAAAGTGTGAATTTTCGTATTATCTTTCTTGGTGACGTGACAGCGTGTGCCAGAAACCTATGGACCGAGTCCATTCCGTGGAACAATATCTACAGGTACAGTTTGATTCGTTTCATTTAACAGAGCCTTGGAAATGGCCGTAGTGATTGAAAAAATAACTGTGTTGTGATATATTCTCTGCCTGGACTTCCCTGAACTTTCTGTTTGACGTTGTGAAGTTCCCACTGATTGAAAATAATGCGTGTGATGAACCGTGTGTAATTTACAGAAATGGGTCATGCCCTTACGAACTCAAAGACATTGTATTCTGACAATTTTCTCGGAACATTTTGGACTGAATTCCAAAACAGGTTGGTAACATGTACTGAACGATCATATATGCCATAATCGTGCTTGGTGTGAATTGTTGACATCTCTCGTATATTGTGCATGTTTTGTTTACGTATTGATAATACTGCATGCTCAATGGTGAAATTAGTAGATTACATGAATTCCTTTGTGACTAGTAAATTTAGTAATTTGCAGATTGATAAATCTAGCCTCTGAAGTTTGTACGATAGTATTGTGAAGTAGTTCCACAATGATTTTTATTTTATTAGGATGTTATCGCGATTAGTTGCCATAAATGAGTTAGCTGGTAGGCTAAAACACTTAACGTAATATTGGCTAAATAGAACTAAAATTATCGCGTACATGATCGACAGGTCCTAATAATTCAATGAGTACATGTAAGTACAAGTGGTTTGAAGTAGATTCTATGGAAGCCTGTTCGTATTGATTGACGGACGTTCATAATTTCCGATTCGGCTATGAGAGCCTGGATGTCGTGAGTAGTTGTGGTTAGTTGTTTATTTTGGATTCTCAGATATAAGTCTAAGATAGTGGATGACAAATTGGTTTCAATTAACGCGTATTGACAACTTAGTTAAGTGTCATACATATTAGATCCAGGTCAACCATGAATTTCTAGCTTTCGTTATGAGTAACATGTAAAGTCCAAATGTTAATCTTTGCGGATATATTAAACTAGCACAGGCGATGCTAGAGAAATCTGATACATGAGTGACAGTTATGGAAGACTGTTTGAGACATAACCACAGATTAATGGTGTCTGTGGAGGATATTTTTTTTGTTTCGTTGCGACAGTATTGTGATGCCCTGCAGTGGTCTGAGTTGAATATTGCGCGTTATTATTTTGTTGTTAGGGTCAACGTAAACAGTGTTAACGTTTTGACCAGTTGCACACGTTGAGTGGTTAACGAGAAGTTTTGATTAAGCATAGGTGCAAAGGAGTCTTTCATTCTGACTGACGATAGTTGATCTAGTTTTTTGATGAATAACTGAATTTTGTTCACACGTGGAATCAAATTTTGATTCAGGGCGCGATGCGGCCCATGCTGTAGAGATGCCGCTGTGCGTGATCAAGGTTTGAAAACTAAAGAATCGGCAAGCGATGAGATTTTGACACGTTAGATAAACGTGGTGATGATAGTAGACTAATGTTGGAAGATACGATACCGCTCCGATTTAACTTTTGAGGATGCTCAGATTGAGTTTGTAATGATATTGAATGACGAGCTGGTAAAATTAACGAGTAATAGCGATTTATTTCAATTGCATTACGTATTGTATCCAGACTGTAGGTCAATATGTCTAGACTTCTGATTGAGTAACATTATCCCCTTGGAATGAGTTAAAGAGAGAATCCTGATAGGCAGTGGCCAGTTGAAGTGACGTAGCTACATATTCGTTTTGTGTGTCTATTGTGTTTGGTGCAGTTCAGTTGAACTAACGATGCAACCAGTAAGAGATTAGATTTGTCCCAGGTTCGGCCAACCTGTGGATTCGATTATTTGTTTTAAATATTGGGAAAGTACCTATTCCATTTCAAGGAGGCCCATAAAGATGTTACACTTTGATCTCTGAAGTTGAATGTTAACCTGATCAGCTAATGTTTAGTTTTCGGTAAACCTAACGTCTGCATTCTTAATTGTATTGAGTAAAAGACCCAGATACATTTTCTCGCATTTCACGAAGGCAAACATTTTAGATCGATAAATGGTATTTGAAAGGTCATTTTCTCGAGGTGTTAACGATGGTTCAAAACGTTTGGATGTATCCAGGAATGTACTTTTCACATTAATGATCGATTCGTAAGACGTACAAGACAGATGGAACTATCGGTTATCTTGCCTATAACATCGATTCCCAAGTTTGATGTTTTAAATCGAGGTTAAAGTTTATCTTTATCGGCTAGCCCTTTGTGCGAGATTCAGGATTGAATATTGTTTGAATCCTGCATCTTATTCGATTATAAAATGTCTTCATTAAATATGAGCATTGATTTATGTAATCGTGTAACTGCATATTAAGCATGGTGGTATAATCGCATTTTTAAATTCAATATTTGATTTTTCTCAACCTTCAATTGACATGGTGTTGGAAAAGTGAGTTAAGTGTCATCAGTGCACGATGGACATTTAACTTCTGGTGGGGAAGATATGTAGAATTTATATGGATATAGGGGGACGCCTCACATTTATCTGTTTGAATTTCACATTTGCCCTAATCAATTTTGGAAGTTTATTATTTGATTCAATGTCAATTGATCGGTACATGTATACACGTACAGTTATATTAAAGTTGGGGGCGTATATGCTAGTTGAGTGGAAGCCAGGAAATGCTGAACCCTGTATGGTATAGATTTCTGTATGTAGTGAAAGTGACCAGGGAAACGCAGACCGTTAAAGATAAGCTGATAATTGGTAGCTGATACGAGCAAGAGGTTGGCACTTCAGATTTAATTGATACTGAAACATAACTTGATTTGCCCGGTGTGTAGAGAGATGCATTTACTATAAATTGTCTTCCATTTAATATAATATACATGTATGCTATTTGAATCATTTGGTTGAACAGCCTGTATCAGTGTAAGCAGAGCTCAAGTGTCATTCCGGTAGATCCCTAATTAAGTGTTTGAATTAGGCTCGAGATTAGACCAAGCAGATGTGAAGTGTTTTATTTACTGGTCTGTATAAAACCATGGTGTATAGTACACAAGGTTAGACTTTGAACATCTGGGTCTCCCGAGACAGTTAGTGGCTGTGTCAGAAGTCATATAACATCATGACTTGATATTTGACTGTACGAGCTGTCTACAAGAACTTTGATTGTGACCTACTGCTGGCTATTGTTTCAATTGCGTATATTTGTAGTATTGGAACTGGAGGATTGAATAAAATCAATCTCGGCTTCATCATCGACTTTTCTTGCGTCATCTTTCCATCTAGACCAACACTAGATCTTACCTACGATAGTCGTTTTTATGGTTAGGAGAAAAGTGAACCATTGAGTGACGACGCTAGCCGAAACAACAAAAGAAGAAAACTCATTAAAATTTCTCAACGGCATTGTGAACCTTTGTGCTGGACAACACGAATACATTATGAAGTCTCCCTGTGTAATGGAGTCCCTGGACATGAAGCAACTGTACTGGAGTTTTATATGGAGAGAATTACAAAGTTATTTCAAGAGCGATATATTATCGAAATCACGCAGAAATGGTAGTCATTATGTAGAGTTCTGTTTGTTCTACACGATGCAAAAAAAAGAAAATTTATGCGGAGTTAACTGCTGATTATTGACAAGCTCCAAAGTCGACGACTACTTAAAATGGACCGACTATAGTATAAACCACACACTACACAACTGATATTTGAGCAGCACCTTATACGCTGCTTTTGAACTCCGGTGTTCAAACTATATCGGTATATTTAGCTGTAAATTAAAAATAATCGAATTTTGGGAATTCAAATTGAAATTAGATTTTGGTGGACACTTAAAACCAAAATAATTTTGCCACACAATAGTATTGGTTATTTGAAAGAACCTGGAATAGTTTTAGTTTTTTTTTTTTTTTTGAGGGGTGATATTTTTGCTACACGAGAAAATTCTCCGTATAAATGAATCAAAAATATCAAAATAGGCAAGGGAGCACACGATCGAATCTCCGGCTTTATATAGCGGAGCATCGCACTTTATTCAATACTGATATTTGAGTATGTAACCTTGAGAAAACATCTGATTTGACAGAGTGAAAAGAAAATCAGCTTTACCATCATTACACACAAAGTGTTCCATATTCGTTTCGAATATTCTTTGAAATCTGACCTTTTAAAGTCTTTAAATTGAAATTGGAAACTGAGAAAAATAGAATATACATGTACATAGTGAACATACACTGGGAAATAGAAGCTACAGGCGATTACAATCATATGAAAAGAAAACAAAAACAGACGGAACATTTTTGACAAACATTTTAATTTGACAACGTTGTGTTAAATACAGAGGTTTACATACGCCGTTTACATTCCCCAAATCACAGAAACGAACATCACAATTCTAATAGCTGCAAAATCAACGACGAGAGCAGACAAGCTGCACATACCGGTACACAGGTTACTTAGAATTCTGGTGTACGTATTAAAATTGAAAAGTAGAGAATGGGGCTAAATCTTTTCTCGAAATATTAGTTGGTATATGTACTGCTGTACGGTATTCAAAGTCCCTGGGGTTTTGTAGCATTGCAAGAGACTGGTCTCCCACTGCGAAGCAGCCTTCACAATTATGTCGTGATGGCTAATGCCGAAACCTTACAGGTTACTAGGAGCTTTCTAACGAGCTCTCTCATTGATTGGCACGAAAGACAACTAACTTCTAGTCAACCAAGCATGGGCAAGAAACCAGATAGAGACCAGTCAGCATAATCATGCAGCATGGATTAGTATAGAAAAGTAGCACTATATATATATATATATTATGTTTTTCTTTGTTTAGCAGGTTTATTTACGAAACTAACGTACTCTATATACAGGTCGGAGAGAATATTATACATGTGCATTAGCTATTTACATATATCTGTCAACAACAGCCATTATCTTTAGCATAAATATATACACCATACAACTAATATTTCAGCAGCACCAAAAACAATTATCACACCGGCGTTTCATCTGTACAGGTACATTTATTTCAAATAAGAATAAATTAATAGCCTTTTTAGAATTCAAACTGAGGAAGTAAATTGAAATTGATTGACACCGCAAACCCAGACTAAGTTTGCCACACAATATAACAGGAGTTTTGGTGATATGAAAAAAATGATCCTGGTTTAGAGGTGTCCTATCCATATGAATTTTAAAATTGAAATTTAAGCACTGATAATAAAGTTTAAATAGAAATACGAAAACTTTGAATTGAAATTTAAAACTTTAAATTAAAATTTGAAAGTCTCAACTTCAATTTGAAAATACGAATTGAAAACGTTCGAGGGGGAGAATAGTCCTGGTGTTAGTCGATGCGTTATAAAAGTGTACAATGATGCAAGCTTCTAGAATATTCGAGGTTATTAGGTAGGGTGAGGCTAAGTTTAGGAAACACAGGATGGAGTTCAGTGGCCCAGGAGTAGGGGATGCCCCTTGGGTTAGCGGATTTATTCAGTAAATGCAGCATTACGATCACGACATATATGAAGGTGTCGAGCCCGTCGATGCTTAGTTTATCAGATAAAGGATGGGGCGAAGTACTCATCCCTCTGAGTGAAGACATCCTTCCGCTCAAGGTGGGGTATGCGTCCAATAAATTTATCATGGTGTACGTAATATATGCGGATGTGGGGTCGGGTGAGACTTAATATAGTAGACAGAGGGTGGAGATATCCTCCGGTGGGGAGACGAGTTCAATAATTGTATCACGATGTAAGCTCCCGGATTATATGATGGTGTGCGGTCGGGTGTGGCTCAGCCTATGAGACAGAAGGTGGAGCACAGGATCATGTGGACAGAAATACATTCGACTATTGCTGAGTGCATGGACCGCATGGAGTGATTGCTGAACTACAGACACCATTTGGATTGCTATATCGACCTTTCACAGCTAACTAGGCTCAGTAAATACGCTATAGAATCAATAACGAACGAAAACTATGGAAATATTCTGGTCTCCTTAGGATGTGCTGGGGAAACCACTGTTGATGTTATTTACAGCAGGCTGACAACCATGCAAGACTTGCAGACTCGCGATTGGTGATTATTGAAATGGTTCTGTCCCGCGAGTGACGCGTCCCTCAGTAATCGACACGGGACACGAGTAAGCTGGACTTCGTTCATACATGGTTGAACACGGATAGCGGTGAATGCTACTTGGGGCTCAGTTGATAAAAAGTTAAATACAATGATATCATCAGTAAAGATCATAAATACAATGATATCATCAGTAAAGATCATAAATACAATGATATCATCAGTAAAGATCGTCAATGTGGGCAGCTAGAGTTCGGGGTTTTATAACTACGCTATTTATTGTAGGTCTACTCAAACCAGGACAAGCCTAAGGATTTTACCCCGTAATACATATATTGATCGCCCTAACATATCAACTGTTTCGATGGTAGAGTCGCCTCGACTTGTGGATCTTCCTCACTAAAACTGGTGTCCGACGTCAGGTCAATCAGCTCAGGCAATGGCTTCAAACTAGAAGGAAATGACTTCCCAAGGGCTGTACAACAACAAAACAGCAAACAGAGGCAATCATAAGAATAGTACATTGTGAAAACAACATGGTTCGGGTTACTTGGCAAGGTATTATTGCACACATTAAAACTTAGCAGTACCATTGATGGTTCTCAACTGATTCAACATTAGCCATGTCGATACTTTTTCACGAATTGACAGTAACTCCTATTTTTTCCACTGCCCACTGCTTAAAGTTTCCTATGAAAATGGGCGTGTGTCTGAACGGGACTGAATAGTGTCCCATTTCTCAGTAGTGAGTGGGCGAGTAAAAGTTATTGCTTTGAACAATATTTCAGTCATATCCCGACGAAACAACTAAGCACCACCCAGTCAAGTTGCGTTTCTGTTTCACGAAAGAGGCAAATTTTTGAAGCAATATGGAACCAGACACCCGCCATCTGTCCTAAAAACACTGAGAACAGAACCCATGACACAGATGAGACACTCACATTGGTGCAGTAAAGACAAGTGCAATTACAGTGCTAGACACAACATGATCAAGTTCCTCTGGCTTCTCAGCAAAATGCGTTGAAGCCACAGGAACCCGTGCCCACCTGGTACCCACCAATAGTGTAGTCATGAACTTGCCAGTACTGCCATGAGCGAGTGAATGAATAGGATTTAAGTCGATTTCCACATTATTTCAGTCATATCGCGACGAATCAACCAAGCACTACCCAGCCAAGCCGCGTTCCTGTTGCCTTAAAAAGAAATCATCGAGGTAACCCAGGACTGACCAGGTAATGGATGGGACATAATCGGTTACACTTGGTTCCTCACAGAAACAAAACGGTACTGCACGGTAAATTGTCGATACTGACCATTACTGTCGAGTTGGTGACTGCATGGTAACTGTACAACAAATGTTCGGAACTGATACGGAATTAGAATTTTTCAGTAATTGATGGTACAAAGGAGCAACTGATAGGTACGGTATTGTATTCCTTATTGCGGAATCTCGCAATTGCCTCACAGTTCCACGCAGTCACAAAAGGAACAGTACGGATCAGTCTGTATACGTTTAATGACGGATATGAATAATAACAACCACTTTCAAAACACTGCTGTTTCGCGCGGGAACTGGCTAGTGACGTCAAGTGGGGTCGGCTCCAGCTGCTGACCTGTTAATTCAATGCTAACTGCACACATATCAGACTATAATCAAGTAAAACTGTGCTAATATCTATCCGATTTTCATTCTGTTTAGGGATTATTAAACCTAAAGAGATCCCGTTTTCAGAAATGGATGGTTTGAAAAATATTTCCTTTTAAGACATGGTGAAATATTCACCTAAATAGATGGTGTCAATTCATCGGGAATTATTTCGATATAACCAAGTTCTTTTTTTATTGTTATAATTTTTCTTAAAAGCGCCCCCATAAAATATATTTTTTTACAAAATCCATGTATATATTTCTCAGAGTGTTATAGGACTATGAAAATATAATCTCATTTCTGTATCTTCCGTCGTTTCTTTTAACGTTTAAAAGAAAACGTGTAAACGATCTTTGGCGAAAAAGCTCCAGGGGACGAGCGAAACATTCTGCGTTAGGCAGACATATACCAACACGTTAAAAGCTGCTGACACATGGCGCACATCTCCATCAGAATATAATCGAGCAAAGTACCAGCAAATGTGGTGAGTATTTATGTTTGTTTTTGTAATATAGACCATTATTACAATTTAAAGATGTTATGCCAGGACTATGGAAAATTGATGCATTTTTCAACAATTTGCGGCAGCCTACATTTTCTAAAATATCTATTAATTTTACCTAATCCTGTCATAACATCTTTAAATTTCATTAATGGTCTATATTAGATAAAACATTTAAACTCACCATATTTGATGGTATTTTTGCTCGATTATATTTTGATTTACATGTGTGACGTGCGTCAGCAGCTTTAACCGTGTCGGTATCTGGCATCAGACTACAGTTAATCACTTCCTGGTCAGTGCCCACGACCTACATTGTTTGGAAATTTGAGAGCAGATTTTTATGGAATTTATACGCTGCGATTTTTCAGCATTTCTGATACATCTGATATTTCAACTTGCAGATGAGTCTTCAAACGGTACTTCCTGGTGTTTATTTGAGCCACTTTGGAAAAAGCATGGTGGATGTAGACATGATCAGAGAAGGGCGAGAAGGCTCCCTGTTTACAAATTGAATGACATTCTGTAGCACCAATCAGCTGTCAGTGGCGGGAATTTGAAATTTACATGGTCAACATCTGTCAAGACGTCCAGTGGCAATGTCCCACAAGGTAAATATTGACATGCCAGGTAGATTTATGCATTGTGAATCTTCTGGATTTTTGCCTATTTTTAACGCTAATATATAACAAGTAACGGAATTAATAGTGGGCTGGTGCCATCTGTCGGCTTATCGCTGAATGTCCCGCTTGACTCCCGGAAAGTTTTTGCTGAAAGTTGGACGAAAACGGCTTTAGATACAGAAATGAGATTTACATTTTCATAATCCTACAATACACTAAATGAGAAAATATATACATGGATTTTTATTTTATGGAGGTGCATTCAAGGGGAATGATTAAAAAAAAAACGATCGTGGGTATATCGCAAAAGTTCCCGGCGAATTGACACCATCTATTTAGGTAAATATCTCGCCAGGATTTAAAAGGAAATGCTTTTCAATCTGTACAGTTCTGAAACGAGCATCTCTTCAGGTGTAATAATCTATAAACAGAATGAAAATCGGATATATATTATGATGTGTGTGCAGATTACATTGAGTTATCATTTGTTAGTAACTGGAGCCAGTTCCGGCGCAAAACAGCAGAGGTTATGAAAGTCGTGTATCGCCTAGCCTCCCAGTTCCGAAGTTTAATTCAGACTGCATTCGGCCATCTCCATAATATTCATTGTCCAGTCGACCGGAGTTCTGTTGGCTATATCCGAATAGTCCATGGATTGAATCTCCCGTTATTCATTGTTCTTTTTATGAGCGGGTCCTGTTGCATTTAGCCATTTGACCATTTGTAAAATGTTACATTATATCAAATGAATGTTTTAAAATTCAAAAAGAAATATTCGAATCACCGATTTGGCTCGTTTTAGCGGCAACTGAGAACAAACCAAGTACCTGCTGAAAGAATGGATTTATCTTTTCAATAATATTAGACTGTACTCATCTTTGAAAAACGCTTAAGTTCCCCGTCGGTGAACACTTTGCGCAGAGAGTGGTATGGTACCATAGCGTTGAATAAGTCTTAGACGGAACGGTGACGGAACGGTACCATATCGGTACCGGGGCGGATACATAATCACAGACGGTCCGCCCATGTACCGCTATGGTACCGCTTACGGAGAAGACCTAGTCATCGTTATGATACCATATCGCCCAGTAAACAATGCTTCACTCTGGGGGGGACTTGCGAGTGTATCCGTGCGCCTGTAGCCTGCTGGTGTGATGGGCTGAAAATACTAGCAACCGATAATCTAGGTTATTCGTGACAAGTCGCCAATCTTTGGTCAGTGTTTAAAATGCTGAGCGAAAATCTCAACGAATATTTACAATTCAACAATTTAACATGCTTTCTGGTATTATCCAGAGTGTCACAAGACGAGATTTCATGAAAGTGATCCACATGTGCCATGAGAAAACAAATGAATTTAACCAATTAGTTCAAAGCATCAAGTAGTCCAAATATCTTGTCTGTGCAGTACGATCCCCAAAGAACTGGGGCTCCCGCTGAAGCCGCTTCTCCCTCTACTGATAGTCATATTCGTAGAGGTCGAGGTCGTGATTTTACTAAAGTGTTTCGAAACTCGTGAAAATAAGACGTCTGGTGTTCCGAAACTTTCCAACAAAGCCTTACCATGACCTCTGAGGTAACTATATCCCGACAATGGCAATGAATGGATCATTTGCAAATGGGTTCCAAGAGTAAATCAGATTCAGCAAACATAATCGAGAAATGGGAGAACGGGCTGATGTGCTCGTCATAGCCGAGCGCTCTCCTCTACACACTTTACACTATATAATGTCGGCTCTATGAAAATACTGTTTTTGGTCCACGTCCTTCATCAAATAATTGGAAATAAGGGAAGTCACTAGTCTAATCAAATCCAATCAACTCGCTGTGGGTAGTGTGTCGCCAGCCACCAATAAGATTTTCGGACAGGATTCTCACCCGAGCGCCCACCGCCGGGAGTGACGTTATAAATATTAAAAGCGCTATTCAGCGAACTTTTCTATCAATTTAAAAATCTGTGTTATAGCCATGCAAAGAATGCTCTAAACATTATCCCCTTCCTCCCCGTTAATATAAGTGATCAAATGAAAAGTTGTTGGCTTATGTGCAAAATGAAGGAGTTGTTCGGTCGATGTGAAACCTGGGTTGAGTTACATATTGTTTTATTTCATGCATATTTGAAAGAATTGTTAACTGGCGTACGAAAGAGGTCTTTCGATTATTGACGCGTAAAGTATTTGGAAGACGGCTGAATATTGAATGTCGGATTGACGCCTATAAATGTTAGGTCACATCTTAACATTATTGACCTTTGTTTACTGGCGGGTGTGCGATGCCCATATAATTACGTGAAATACTGGGGATTTAAGAACCGCGTCTCTGGCAGTCACGCATGTGGTTTGAGAATGTGCCAGGAAATTCAATATATTTTTGTATAAAGGACAATATTTCAAAGTGAAAAAAAATCTTACCAAATCGACTGGTCTTTGTTGGATTTGAAATCTGTAAATGGTAATGAGTGCAGGACAGTGGCTTTCAGATGAAGAGAAGAGGGCAGCACTAAAGCTACAACTCTTCCAAGTAGAGAAATTAGTTGGTTACAAGAATATTCCATGTATACCTGGTTGACAAAATCTCTTAGGGCTGGGAAGAACGTAAATGACTTCTACGTTTGGTCTGATGGGCGTCCATGATCCATCCCGAAGAAACTGTATCTCATTGCATCCTGGGGTCTGGTTTAATATTTCCACAAATAAACTGAAACGAGGAACAGAATGAAATGCTGATATCAGTCAACTGAACAAAACTAAAATTGTGTAATGTAACATTCAAAAGAATATTGATGCATGAACGTTTTGCTGGAAAGAACTTGATTATCTGTATCCGGTGGATGGCATTCAAACAATGTAGGACAAGATCCTAAAAGTTTGTATAGTCAGTTATTTTGAAATATCTATATATTATATATACATACATACATAGACTTACTCGTCCGAAGTAAACTATCTCCTCTAACACAGGTTGGTGACTGAATTTTACGATTTACTGCCATGGCACAAGCTAAACTATAGCAGCCTTTTAAAACCATCAGAAACTAGTCTCTAGGAACGATTGTTAGGAAATAAGTTTTGTTTAATACATCCCTGTGCCAGTGCCTTCATACTTACATACAGGTAGGCTACTCGAGCAATCAAATTAAAACCAAATCACAATATGCTGAAGTAGCACTGGAAAATGCCGTATTTTAAGGCCGCTTGGTGACCTTCTGGCAAAAATATAAATGTCGACAGCTACATCATTTGACCAATCAACGCAACTTTCACGGGAATTGTAAAGATTCATGATAACACAACTTAGAATTACCTTGCTGTAACGAAATATATGACCTACCGATAACCTTTACAAATGGTGCGAAATAATTATCTACGACTAAGACTTGTATTTATCCATGTATTTATTATATTTATCCGATCTAGGTTGAATTCCAAGTGATTAATCGTGAAATAGACAACACCAAGTGGGGACATTTCGCGCTTTAGGTTGGTTTGACATAAAATCCTCGACAGAATTCAAATTCAAATTTACTTGAACCTCCTTGAAATCTCAATTCAACCCATCCAGCCAGTCAACTCCTTTTGGATAAGTTTCTCCACAGGTCGATTCGGTTGAGGAGCTAAATAACGAAAGCCCAGAGGAGTAGAACAATCTTCATTCTAAAACGAACATAACGCACATAGCCAAAAATACCAATAATAACCTAACACACTGAATGGATATCCCAAGCCTTCTTTGAAAATTTCACAACGGAGGCATAAGAATGAAACCAAGGGTATTGGGCCCTCCTGCACACAATTTTACAAACTCTCTAGAGTCGTCTTTATACAGCTAAAAGTATGCCTCATAGCTATTGTAATGTATATATTTGTTGAAAGCGCATTTCTTAAGGATTCCAGATATCTAAATTTGTTCACTGTAAACCTGTAGGTTGTGAAGATATTCGGATTTAAAAAAAAAATGAAAATTTAATTTCAATTTTTTAAATAGCTATTTTCAAAAAAGTATTCAACTTAACGTAATTTAAATCCTCATGTCCTGTAGAAGGCAACTCCAAAAGAAAATCAGTGTCTCGTTTTATCAATTTTGGTCTAGTTCTCATTCTATTGACATTTAATGGAATATTTCTTTAAAAAAATTGACCAACTCCGGTTTGAACTTTGAAGCTGAATTAAATGTCAATAGAATAATAACTAGACAAAAATTGACAAAACTGAGCCGCAGATTTCCTTTCAGAGTTATCTTCTACAAGAAATGATGTAAGTTACGATAAGTTGAATACTTTTTTGAAGATAGCCATTTTAAAAGGATGGCTCATTTTTTCTAAATATTCTTTTTTAAAACTGAATATCTTCACAACCTACAGGCTTACAGTGAACACGTTTAGATATCTGGAATTCTTAAGAAATTCACTTTGAAAAAATAAAAACTTTACCATAGCTATACGCCATACCTCTATCTGTATGAAGACATTCTATAGGGTGTGTAAAAGTGTTTACAAGTGGGCTCCGTATCCTTAAAATATATCCTGTTAGCGATCGTGATAGAGCGGTGCAAAAAAAAAGATTCAGCGTACAACTTGAGTTAAACGACAGGATAAACCAATGTACAGATAGATGTGTCATTTTTCATTTTGGCAAGAAAATGTTTCGCACAACGCAAAAAGGTTGATGTGACACATAACAAACCAGGAGTCACCATTCAAATTCATTCTCTTTTATCAATTTTATTTTGATCAGAATTAATTTGTAGAGTGTGGCTTAATATCATCAGCTGTGTTGTGTTTCCGCGAAATGCGATTGAAAGCTGAAAATTCATACAGTTATAAAGGGCCCGAGATCGAACATAAATTTCGCTTAAAAATTCATATTCAGCATCAAAGTTTTGTGAAAAAAGTGATAAACAAAATATTTCTTAGTAACGAAAATTAAGATTTTAAAAGAAGCTGTCACTATCTAAATAACTTGAGTGAAACGTTCACTCAAGTAAGAGTAAAAAATCATCCCGTTCCAGTTTGAGTGAAATTCACTCAAGTTTGAGTGAATAACTCACTCAACTTGAGCCAAATATTTCACTCAAGTGCTTGAGTATGAGGAATTTTTAATCTTAAGCCCCAAACACATTCACAAAATTTAATCATATGTGTTTATATGTATGTATACATATTTACATATGCATGTAAATGTATAATTTGCTAAGCGTTCACAAAGGTATATTCTATAACACTTACACACTGATATGCTATTATTAGACGATTTAGCACGGTTAAGAACTGTGTTACCTATGAAATCTACACTCGTGATCTAGACACGCACAGGTGTTCAATCGGGAGAATCCATTTCACAGGGCGGGTGATAAATGGCAGGACAAATTCTCGTATGCCTATACAAATGCAGAAAATGTATAATCGCAGATATTTACAAAGCAATTGGGACATAACGAGTGTTACACAATAAGAAACAGATCAACGGGAGAAACAAGACGTGCTTTCAGATACGAATTATCTAGCGAAGCGGAGATCGGAGAGTCCATGAGAGAGACTCAGTTGATGAATCTCTTCTTGCGGTATTAAATGCAGGCACAACACGAGTGTGATTAGCTGAACAAAGGTAGATTTTCCTCCACTGACGATGAGATATTAAGAGATCTGGCTAACAAACGAAACAACCAGGGACCGACAGGCATACGAAATGAGGAATACGGATATTTAAAGGTATTTAATTCGTTTTATATTATTAATAAAGACGTAAATTTCTGTCTCAAGTTTAACTGTTGGTTCCATCGTGAAATTGATTAAGAATGACACACAAATAAGCTTGTATGCAGGTATGTTTCACACAGTCTCAGGTGGCAGAAAGACTGCGCCCCCCTTCTGAGAGACCACATAAACTCGCCCATTGATATTGGCACGCTGCCAACTCAGGCGGAAGGCACATTTCAACAAAGGAAAGAGAGGTTGTGAAAAAAATCGTTTAATATTATTAATATATACGTAAATTTCTGTCAAGTTTATCTGTTGGTTCCATCGTAAAATTGATTAAAAATGACTCACAAATAGGGTTGTATGTATGTATGTTTCACACAGTCAAGGTGGCAGAAAGACTGCGTCCCCCTCTGAGAGACCACAAACTCGTCCATTGATATTGGCACACTGCCAACTTAGGCGGAAGGCACATTTCAACAAAGGGAAGGAAGGTTGTTAACGTTTACCATATTTTTTCCAATCTTACGCGTTAATCTTTGTTGATAATCAATTTGAGTAGTGCAATAGAATAGAAATAATGTTTTTCTTAGATGTGCTAAATCGTTATTTTGCGCACGGTTAGAGTGGGAAAGTTTATTAATTTTAGGGCGCGGACTCCGCCCTTGTCCTAAAATAAACTTTCCCACATTAACCGTGCGTAAAATAACGTTTTAGCACGCCTATGAAAACATTTCTTGAACAATAAGTAAAACAAGATGCAAACCATAATGAAAACTATCGGTTCAAAGGTCAAAAGTCAAGGTCACCATGGGTTAAACGAAATTAAGCATTTCATGCACCAAAATTCAAATGTCGCAGGTAGTTTACTCTTGTAAGTGTAATGAAGCCTTTTGGTGTAACAGTTACAATACCAAAGGTTAAATGTTGCTATGACCCAAAAAGTACGATCAAAGTTTCCATTTCATAAATGTATTAATGTTTGATAATTTATGGGGAATTTATGGGGATATGGGTCAAAGTTTTCTCAGTGGTTCCGTCATCCTTGACTTATGCCCTTTCAATTTCGCTGAGGGGCCACCTTGGATTTGGCCTCAAATCCAATATGGCGGCCAAAATCCAGAATGGCCGCCAATACCCATAGAAGCTCACAATTTCCTGCTCGAAAATCAATTTTCTAACCACAAACTAGGTTTTTTTCTAGTCATACGTAGGGTATGAATAATTAGTTAATTTTAGAATGATTTGTAATTGGTCTGAAAATTCAATATGGCCGCCAAAATCCAAAATGGCGGCCAATGTCCATGGAATCACACATTTTCCTGCCCTAATATGTAGAGATGGACCATCCTTGGTACGAATGCGTCCTGTGGGGTATCATCTTGTAGCTCTCGGGGTGTAGACCCTTTGACTTCAGGGATATCCAGGTCATCTGTGACGTCATCGGTGACGTCATCATTACGAGTAGTAGCGAAAGCGGGCATTTCGGAGGGGCAATGGATTGCGTTTGGAGTAGATGACGGCCTTTTTCCCCATCCAGTTACCTGTGAGTGTGCGTGTATGCGCGCGTGTGAGTGAGTGAGTGGGATCCGACTTGACTAATGTATCGTCCGTTTTCATCATTTTGCGCATGCGCAGTCTGGCTGTAGTATAGAAAGCAGGCATTTTGGGGGTTCGTGGAGGTTTGTTGATTGATTGAGGGATCATCCCTGGTCAAATGGACAGTGTGGGGTATCCTCGTGAAGCTCTCGTGGGTCAGACTGGCTTGTTTTCATTGGAAGTCGCGCCAGTCTGCGCATGCGCAGTTGGGGTGTAGTAAGTAAAGTGGTCATTTTGGGAGGTGCGTGGGGGTCTGTTGAGTGATGAGGGGTCATTCTTGGTCCGAATGCCTCGTGTGAGGTGTCAAAGTGAAGCTTTCGTGGTGTAGACCATGACTTGAGGGGTGTCCCTGTCATCTGCGACGTCATCAGTAGGAGTAGTAGCCATAGTGGGAATTTTGGGGGTGTGAAGTAAGGTGTTTGGGGTAGAGATGGACCATTTTTGGTCCAAATGGCCCGGTTGGGGTGTCCTACTGAAGCTTTCGTGGGGTAGAGTCAGACTGGCAGGTTTTTTTATTGAAAGTCGCGCCAATCTGAACATGCGCAGTTGTGGGGTAGGAAGTAAAGTGGTCAGTCTGGAGGTGCGTGGGGATATGTTTGAGCGATTGAAGGACCATTCTTGGTCCGAATGCGTCCTGTGAGGTGTCAAAGCAAAGCTTTCGTGGTGCGGAACACGACTGGAGGGATATGCGGGTCATCTGTGACGTCATTGCTGACGTCCTCAGGAGTTGTAGCCAAATTGGATATTTTGGGGGTGTGAAGGAAGGTGTTCGGGGTAGAAATAGACCATCCGTGGTCCGAATGCGTCGTGTGAGGTGTCATCTTGTAGCAGCACCCGCCAACGACAAGCTCAATGCTTCAACGCCCTGATGTATTAGCCCTGAAGCCCTGAGCGCCTATGCGTAGCTCTGCGGGTGTAGTCTGTGATAAGTGCTATTCTGATTGGTTAGTCCAAAAGTAGAGCAACAACAAAAACAACTATACAGGTCAATCCTTTTATTATCCTCTCCATCACAGCACATCCACGCTAAGGGAATCACTATGGGTGTGTTTACAATTCACTTATGCTATTGTCCGTGTATTCAAAAGTTCATTGCTTTGATTTCAGAATGAGACACACGAGTTAATCCCTATATGTACATGTACAGACATCACCACACACCACTATTACCACCACCACACACCAGTTCTACCACCACCACAAACTATCACCACCACCACCATCACCGGGCGTTGACGCCCGTCAACGCCCGGTTGTGATGGTGGTGTGGTAGCTCCCATGTGGCAGAGTTCTTGGAGCTCAAAGCTTGTGGAGCTCAGAGCTCGGAAGTGACGTCATCGCACGCATGTGCACGTACCTGTGGTGCACCCTGTACCCTATAGCCATTAGGGAATAGGGTACACCAGAGTGCGGTGGTGTCTGTACATATAGGAATTAACCCGTGCCCCTCATCATTCGGAGATCAGAACAATGAACTTCTGAATACACGGAAAATAGCATAAGTGAATTGTAAACACACCCATAGTGGTTCCTTTAGCGTGGATGTGCTGTGATGGAGAGGATAATAAAATGATTGACCTGTAATACTTGATGATGTTGTTGCTCTACGTTTGGACTAACCAATCAGAATAGCACTTATCACAGACTACACCCGCAGAGCTGCGCATAGGCGCTCAGGGCTTCAGGGCTAATTCATCAGGGCGTTGAAGCATTGAGCTTGTCGTTGGCGGGTGCTCCTACAAGAGGACACCTCACACGACGCATTCGGACCACGGATGGTCCATTTCTACCCCGAACACCTTCCTTCACACCCCCAAAATATCCAATTTGGCTACTACTCCTACTGAGGACGTGAGCAATGACGTCACAGATGACTCGCATATCCCTCAAGTCGTGTTCCACACCATGAAAGCTTTGCTTTGACACCTCACACGACGCATTCGCACCAAGAATGGTCCCTCAATCGCTCCAACATATCCCCACCTACCTTCAGACTGACCACTTTACTTACTACCCCACAACTGCGCATGTTCAGATTGGCTGGACTTTCAATAAAAAAACATGCCAGTCTGACTCTACCCCACGAAAGCTTCACTAGGACATCCCAACCGGGCCATTTGGACCAAACATGGTCCATCTCTACCCCAAACACCTTACTTCACACCCCCAAAATTCCCACTTTGGCTACTACTCCTACTGATGACGTCAAGAATGACGTCACAGATGAGAGGGACACCCCTCAAGTCATGGTCTACACCACGAAAGCTTCACTTTGACACCTCACACGAGGCATTCGGACCAAGAATGGCCCCTCACTCAACAGATCCCCACGCACCTCCAAAAATGACCACTTTACTTACTACACCCCAACTGCGCATGCGCAGACTGGCGCGACTTCCAATGAAAACAAGGATACCCCACACGGTCCATTTGACCATGGATGGTCCCTCAATCACTCAACAAACCTACACGAACCCCCAAAATGCCTGCTTTCTATACTACAGCCAGACTGCGCATGCGCAAAATGATGAAAACGGACGATACATTAGTCAAGTCGGATCCCACTCACTCACTCACGCGCATACACTCACAGGTAACTGGATGGAAAAAAGGCCGTCATCTACTCCAAACGCAATCCATTGCCCCTCTGAAATGCCCGCTTTCGCTACTACTCGTACTGATGACGTCACCGATGACGTTACAGATGACATGGATATCCCTCAAATCGGGTCTACACCCCGAGAGCTACAAGATGATACCCCACAGGACGCATTCGGATGGTCCATCTCTACATATTAGGGCAGGAAAATGTGTGATTTTGGATTTTGGCGGCCACATTGAATTTTCAGACCAATTACAAATCATTCTAAAATTAACTAATTATTCATACCCTACGTATGACTAGAAAAAAAACTAGTTTGTGGTTAGAAAATTGATTTTCGAGCAGGAAATTGTGAGCTTCTATAAGTATTGGCGGCCATTTTGGATTTTGGCCGCCATATTGGATTTGAGGCCAAATCCAGGGTGGCCCCTCAGCGAAATTGAAAGGGCATAAGTCAAGGATGACGGAACCACTGAGAAAACTTTGACCGGAAAAAATGTTTTTTTCTTGGATGGGACCCGTCTAATCGGGGCTTTGACTTGATTGGAATTTCACTCAAGTTTTTCTACAGAGCAGACAAGACGTCTAGAGATAACAGTCCCAGGTAAGTCTGGGGTCGTCTACGAGCACTGCAGTGCAGATGAGCACTGCAGTGCAGATAAGAATTCATCCATAATTTTAATTGGCGGTGTAGTATTTTTAGCATTTATTCGAGGTATTGAAATATGAAATATAATAGAATCATTTCCACGAAGGAAAAATAAATAAGGCACCCCTGTTTCGGTGTCAAAATATATTGTAATTCAAACTTCAAATATTTTGGATAACGACTTCAGAAGCTATTAGCGAAGTCTAGTTATTAACGAAAGAAAAATTTGAAGACTAATTTCCTACTAATATTTCATTCAAATTCAAATAATTCGAGTTCGATAATCAGAATATCTATTGAAAATTCTAATTATCTAAATCAATAATATTGTATTAATATATATATATATATACAAGACGGTTTTGTTTGGTTGCAATCTATTACAATTTGAGCAATATGATAAGGTATCAAAAGTTTTATCGTTGGGAAGCTGGAACCGTAACCGTGTCCGACCTGGGCGATTTGAGACTGTCCAGCCTGGTTTTCTTGGTTTTAAGGGGCACAAACATTTCACAATATATGTCTGGGACAAGTTTAACCAAAAACACATGTGAAAACAAATCCAGGATGGCCACTGTGACATCATATTGACGTCGGATTTGAAGAATGTATTCTCGGGTTTATTTGTCGGTCAGATTTTGCCTCCGCATAAACATAATCAATTAGAAAATAACTATCTGATGTGAAATAAAATAATTGTTGCCAGTTGTATCTGTAAAAGGCAAACATTATGAAGAGAAACATCGAAAACGCAACCTTTCTGTCACACCCTCAATTCCGCCATTTTGAATTTATCGATGACCCACCATCCCGAGGGATTAAAAAACGGGCTCAAGATCCCAATAAGATTTGCCATAAGGTCACCGAGTGACCGCTCTGATTTCTTAGTTCCGGAGATAGTGTACCAAGGTTTGGTACCGGAGACTACAATAGTAGTAGTATAAAGACGGAAAAGGTTTCATTGACCTCTTTGCACTTAAACTTGAGGCGTTGGCGCTGGAGATTGGAAAGGGACCTCTGCCAGAGTTTGGCCGCCATCTTGAATTTGGTAAAAAACTTGACCAATGTGGCAGCGGCTTATTCTCTTGAACTCTGATACAAGGTCACGTGACCTTTGTATTCCTCCGCGGTGATGCGGTCATGTCTGGCGGTGATACCGTCGCGGAAAAAAGCTTCCGCGGAGAAAAAGTAGTCCCCAGACTTCAAATACGCTGCATGGTCCGATTGGGTCGTATGAGGTATCAATGTGAAGCATTCGTGAAGGGGCATCTGATGGGCTGGGTGTGGGGTTGAAATACCGTCATTCTGCGCATGCGCGGCGGACCAAGTGTATGCAAACAGACGTTTTGGGGTCTAGGGGAGCCACTAATGGTCCAATGGAGTCGAGTGAGGTATCCATGTGAAGCCTATGGGAGGGGGCATCCGATGGGGTGGGTGTGGGATTGGAATAGCGTCATTCTACGCATGCGCGGTGGATAAAGGGTATGGAAATAGACGTTTTGGGATCTAGGTGTACCACTAATGGTCCAATGGAGTTGAGTGAGGTATTAATGTGAAGCCTAAGTGAGGGGGCCTCCGATGGGGTGGGTCTGGAGTTGAAATATCGACATTCTGCGCATGCGCGGTAGACCAAGGGCATGGAAATAGACGTGTTGGGGTCGAGGTGGGCCACTATTGGTCCTATGGAGTCGTAGGAGATATCAATGTGAAGCCTATGTGAGGGGGCATCCGTATGGGCTAGTGTCTCGGCCGTTGTCAACAGTCTGCGCATGCGCAAACAGGGAATTGTGGGAAAAGGGTATGGAAATAGACATTTTGGGGTCTAGGTGGGCCACGATTGGTCCTATGGAGTGGTAGGAGGTATCGTTGTGAAGCATTCGTTAAGGAGCATTCGCCTGGATAAGTGTGTCGTCCGTGTTCAACATTCTGCGCATGCGCAGACAGGGAATTGTGGGAAAAGTGCATTGGAAGGAACGTTTTGGGGTCTAGGTGGGCCACTAATGGTCTGATTGAGTCGAGTGAGGTATCAATGTGATGCATACGTGAGGTAGTATCCGACTGGCTGGGTGTGGGGTAGGAATATCGTCATTCTCCGCATGCGCAGGCAGGCCGTGGTATGGAAATAGACATTTTGAGGCCGATATGGACCACTATGGGTCCGAATGTGTCTAGGGAAGTGTTATTTTGTAGCACTCGGGGTGTAGACCACGACTTGAAGGGATGTCCACGTCACCTGTGACGTCACTGGTGACGTCATCAGTGAGAGTAGTAGCGAAAGCGGGAGTTTCGGAGGTGCGATGGAGTGCATTTGGTGTAGATAACGGCCTATTTTTTCCATCCAACTACCCGGTAGAGTTACCAGTGAGTGCGAGTGTATGCGCGCGTGAGTGAGTGAGTGAGTGAAGCGTGCACAACGCCGGCGAGGCGTCCCCAACGCCCGTCCTAACGCATGGACGCATTAACGACGGTGAGTGAGTGAGTGAGTGGGATCCGACTGGACTAATGGTTCCTTCGTTTTCATCATTTTGCGCATGCGCAGTCTGGCCGTAGTATAGAAAGTAGGCATTTTGGGGATTCGTGGAGGTTTGTCGAGTGGTTCACCATCCCTGGTCAAATGGACCGTGTGGGCTATCAGTGTGAAGATCGTGAATAGCTGTCACCCGTCAAGGCCCGTCGTTACGCTTTAACGCCTGTCTCAACGACTTAACGCCCTATGTTTACGCCTTAACGCCTAGCATAACGCCTTGACGCCATGATACAGACAGATGAGAGAACAACAACAACAACAAGGATGAGAGAACAACAACAAGTTTTTTCATGTAGTTTATTTTCCCCTCCATCATAACATACCCACGCTGGGGGAGCCGCGTTCGGTAGGTTTACAATTCAAGAAGTCTCTTGTCCAATCAGAGGCCGCCATTTGGCATTGCATCTGCCATAGTCGTTCTTGTCCGTTAGATGTATTCTCAGCTGCTCTTGTCCAATCAGAAGTCGCCGTTTCAGAAAGTTCCAGCTTTGCTCGGTGTGACCTAATATGATTCTTATTCATTCATCCGCCTCATAAACTTGTTGCGCATTCTGAGTATCTATCAGTGCATGGGTGAATACATTCAGGGGGCATTCAGGGGACATATCCGGTGCACCCTGTACCCTATAGCCCGTATGGCATAGGGTACACCAGGGTGTGGGTGCACCAAGTATGTGTTTGTGTGTGTGCCTGCGTACGATGACGTCACTTACGAGTAGCGCAGGGTCAAAGGTCACTTCCCTGGGTACTGTGGTTTTACATCCGGGTCCTCATCTTACATCCGGGTTTTTCCAGGTTTACTGTCTCTTGACCGGAACCGTTAGACTCACACACTCACTCACTCATTCACCGTCGTTAGTGCGTCCATGCGTTAAGACGGGCGTTGGGGGCGCCTCAAAGATGTTGGGAAAGCCTCTCCGAGCTCCAAGAGCTCCGGAGCTCCGGAGCCCCCTGAATGTATTCACCCATGCACTGATAGATACTCAGAATGAGGCGGATGAATGAATGAGTAAGAATCATATTGGGTCACACCGAGCAAAGCTGGAACTTTCTGAAACGGCGACTTCTGATTGGACAAGAGCAGCTGAGAATACATCTAACGGACAAGAACGACTATGGCAGATGCAATGCCAAATGGCGGCCTCTGATTGGACAAGAGACTTCTTGAATTGTAAACCTACCCAACGCGGCTCCCCCAGCGTGGGTATGTTATGATGGAGGGGAAAATAAACTATATGAAAAAACTTGTTGTTGTTCTCTCATCCTTGTTGTTGTTGTTGTTCTCTCATCTGTCTGTATCATGGCGTCAAGGCGTTATGCTAGGGCGTTAAGGCGTAAACATAGGGCGTTAAGTCGTCGAGACAGGCGTTAAGGCGTAACGACGGGCCTTGACGGGTGACAGCCATTCAAGAGTTTCACACTGATACCCCACACGGTCCATTTGACCAGGGATGGTGAACCACTCGACAAACCTCCACGAATCTCAAAAATGCCTGCTTTCTATACTACGGCCAGACTGCGCATGCGCAAAATGATGAAAACGGAGGAACCATTGGTCCAGTCGGATCCCACTCACTCACCGTCGTTAATGCGTCCATGCGTTAAGACGGGCATTGGGGGCGCCTCACCGGCGTTGTGCACGCTTCACTCACTCACGCGCGCATACACTCACAGGTAACTCTACCGGGTAGTTGGATGGAAAATAGGCCGTTATCTAAACCAAATGCACTCCATCGCACCTCCGAAACTCCCGCTTTCGCTACTACTCTGACTGATGACGTCACTAGTGACGTCACAGGTGACGTGGACATCCCTTCAAGTCGTGGTCTACACCCAGAGAGCTACAAAATAACACTTCCCTAGACACATTCGGACCCATAGTGGTCCATATCGGCTTCAAAATGTATATTTCCATACCACGGCCTGCCTGCGCATGCGAAGAATGACGATATTCCTACCCCACATCCAGCCAGTCGGATGCTACCTCACGTATGCATCACATTGATACCTCACTCGACTCAATCAGACCAATCACCTAGATCCCAAAACGTTCCTTCCAATGCACTTTTCCCACAATTCCCTGTCTGCGTTGAACACGGACGACACACTTATCCAGGTGGATGCTCCTTCACGAATGCTTCACAACGATACCTCATACGCCAAAACGTCTATTTCCATACCCTTTTCCCACAATTCCCTGTTTGCGCATGCGCAGACTGTTGACAACGGCCGAGACACTAGCCCAGACGGATGCCCCCTCCCATAGACTCCATCGGACCAATAGGGGCTCCCCTAGATCCCAAAACGTCTATTTCCATACCCTTTATCCATCGCCCATGCGCAGAATGACGATATTTCAACCCCAGACCCTCCATAGGCTTCACATGGGTACCTCACTCGACTCCATCGCACCATTAGTGGCTCCCCTAGATGCCAAAACGTCTTATTTCCATACACTTGGTCCGCCGCGCATGCGCAGAATGACTATATTTCAACCCCACACCCAGCCCATCAGATGCCCCTTCACGAATGCTTCACATTGATACCTCATACGACCCAATCGGACCATGCAGCGTATTTGAAGTCTGGGGACTACTTTTTCTCCGCGGAAGCTTTTTTGCGCGACCGCATCACCGCCAGACATGACCGCATCACCGCGAGACATGACCGCATCACCGCGGAGGAATACAAAGGTCACGTGACCTTGTATCAGAGTTCAAGAGAATAATCCGCTACCACATTGGTCAAGTTTTTTTTACCAAATTCAAGATGGCGGCCAAACTCTGGCAGAGGTCCCTTTCCAATCTCCAGCGCCAACGCCTCAAGTTTAAGTGCAAAGAGGTCAATGAGACCTTTTCCGTCTTTATACTACTACTTACAATCCCCCCTCCCCACCTCCCAGGCATGGTCTAGGGTTACAGTTGAATAAATATTATCAGCACTGACCTGTCAATGACGAGTTTGTGCAAGGGAGCATGTTTGCTACAAACAGGGCATATCCACGTCGGCCTATTCTCGTTCATTTGGAGAAATGTGATGGCGTCAAAACACTGAATATGCTTACATGTGATGACTCTACATGGCATTTTCATACGCATCTTACCGAGCTGCAAAGACAAGTTTGGTGTTTTTATCAATATGCACGATATTTTACCAACAACTTTTTGTATATGTATCACTTAGAAAGGCGAGCGACATCCTCTACGACAACAGCTGGCTGGCCAATTCGGCCGAATTAGTCGACCGGCCAAGGACCTCAAAAACGTTTTTAAAAACTTTCGATGGCATTTTTGTTAGAAATGGGTACCCATTCTAAATTAGTTCTTTGAGTGGTAGGGATCATTGTAGGAGAAAATACTACCCTGATTTTGGTAAATTACGGTCATTTTGGGGTCACTCTTGAGGTCAAATAAGGTCAAAAATGGGTGAAAATCGGTTATCAATTAACATCCACCGTATTGTTTGTTACCAATAAGTATCCAAGCTGTATTACTTGTAAGTAGTGTAGAGTGTAAGATAGTCATAAGTAACACGTTTATTACAAGAATTAAGGTCACTTAAGGGTCACTTTTGGGTCAAATGAGGTCCAAAATTTGTGAAAATCGGTTATATGCACAGTATTAATTGTTACGATTGGGTATTCAAGTTGAATCAGTTGAATGTATTGTAGGATTTGATGTAGTCATCGTTAACACGTTAATTATTATAATTAAGGTCATTTTCGGGTCACTTTTGGGCCAAAAGGAGGTGAAAATCGGTTATAATTAATATCCACAGCACTAATTATTACGAATGAGCATCCAAACTGAATTAGTATGTAGGTTTAAATTAGTCATAAATAACACGTTAGTTATTCGATTTAAGGATGTCCGCTGGTGGTAAATCAAAGTAATTAACTTTTTGAATAGTGTGTTGTTGCATTCATAACTGTGTAATATGAGGAAAAACAAAGAAAAAAATATAGGTTGGTGTGCATTTTTTAGCTGCAGGCAACGTTAAGTGGACTGACCCATGCTCAATTTGATAACCCAGAAAGCATAGGGAATAGCCCTAGGTTTGAAGCATATTCATGAAAAATTCATATAAATAGTATTTAACTTTTTCGTCTATTCTAACTGTTTGCAGATAATCACAATGTCTATCAAAATGTAACAAATTGGATGGATGTTGGTGTGCAAAATTCTCGGCTAGAAGGCTTTTAAAGGAAATCCCCATCTCTTAACCTAGGGAAGGGAGATAACCCAATAGAAAAACAGGCAAAATGGCTGCCAAAGTCAAAAACCACCAGCGGACATCCTTAAGATCTCTTTAGGGTAACTTTTGGTGAAGGAGGTCAAAAATGGGTACAAATTGGTTATAAATTAATATCCACAATACTAATTGTTACGAATGTTTAGACAGGCGGAATTAGTTGTATGTAGTGCAGGGTTTAAGGTAGGATTACTAACAATTATGTAACCATTATATTGTCTGTCTATAATTTTTCTAGCTGATGATTGTACGAATGGAGCCATTGTACGAATACGAGTCTCCGATGAACCCGCATGGTCACCATTTTGAATTTAATAATTGTATTCGCAGTTGTAGATTATGCCAACAACAAAAAAATGGGCATAATGTAATAAGCCATGGCGTTATTCTGCTCAATTTAAACAAGTTTGTACCTAGAATAAAAATATTCTGACAGTGAAATGAATAAAAGAATTTCCGGATGACTCCTTATGATCGCCATTTTGAATTTAATCATTTTTAATCTGACGACTAAGCAAATAGATTCAAAATGGGTAAAAGGCATCTGGCTATGATGCGAGACCCTCCGGTTTTGATAAATTTGCACAATCAACTAAGAGTAATGCCTTGATATACACGAGCAACATGGAGAAGCAGGAGATTCAGGTAACTCCACACAGCTGCCATATTGAATTTGAACATAGTATTTTGATCTTGGGGATATGCAAATAGATCCCAAATGGGCGTAAGTTGTTAGGCTCTGTTTTGATAAATGTTCACAATGAGCGAAGAATATTGCCTTGAAGTAAACGAGCAACATGACAAAATATGATTTTCAGATGACCCCAAACCATTTTAAATTTGACCATCAAATCTTGACCTTAGGGATACATAAGTGGATTCAAAAAGAGCTATGCTATGCTTGGAGATCCCACACTTTTGATAAATTTGCATAATGAGCTAAGAATAATGTCTTGAACTATACGAGCAACGGCCAAAAGTGTGATTTTTGGATTGCCCCATATGGTCGCCATTTTGAATTTGACCATCAGATCTTGATCTGAAGGATGGTTTTTTTTATTCAAAATAGACATACGATGTTAGGCTATGCATAGAGATCTCCCAGGTTTGATAAATTTGCTCAGTGAGGTCAGAATCATGCCTTGAACTACACGAGCAACAGAAAAAAAGTTATTTTCAGAGGACCCCATATGGACGCTATTTTGATTGACCATTAAATCTTGATTTTTGGCATATGAAAAAGATTCTCAATTGGCACAAAATGCTAGGTCTTTGGATTATGGACGCGGATATTCTCTAATGGACGACGGCTGGATTATGAATGACGGACTAGACGCTTGTAATGCATAGAGATCCCTCGGTTTTGATAACTTTGCTCAGTGAGGTAAGAATAATGCCTTAACTACACGAGCAACAGGAGAAAGTGTGATTTTCAGATGACCCCATATGTTCGCCAGTTTGAATTTAACCATCAAATCTTGAGCTTTGGGATAAATAAATAGATTCAAAATGGGAATAGAATGTTGGGCTATGCGTAAAGATCTTTCGGTTTTGAAACATTTGCATATTGAGCTAAGAATAATGCCTTGAACTATACGGGCAATGGCCAAAAGTGTGATTTTCTGATGACCACGTATTGCCGCCATTTTGAATTTGACCATCAAATCTTAATTTTTGGCATATGTAAAAAGATGCAAAATGGGAATAAAATGTTAGGCTATGCAAAAAAATCCCCCGGGTTTGATAAATTTGCACAGTGAGGTAAGAATAATGCCTTGAACTACACGAGCAACAAAGTAAATGTGATTTTCAGATTACCCCACCAGTTCCCCAATTTTGATTTAAAACACCAGATTTTAAGCGGAGAATTAAGCAAACAGATTCAAAATAGGCGAAAGATGCTAGGCTTTGATGGGAGATTCGTTTGTGTTAACTAATTTGCACAATGGGCTATTATATGAATCACCTGAAAAGGGTGATTTATGGATTAACTCACATGAGCGTCATTTTGAACTAATGCATGATGGTTAATCACTAGAACTACAGAATAAGCTCAAAATTATCCAAATATAATATTTCAAAACTAAGCAAAGTCTTTGCTCTCGATTTTTAGCCCACCATCACCAGATGGTGGGCTGTTCAAATCGCTTTTTGTCCGTGGTCCGTCGTCCGTCCGTCGTCCGTCAGTCCGTCAGTCAGTCAGTCCGTCCGTCCGTAAACAATTCTTGTTATCGCGATTTCTCAGGAACTACTGCATGGATCTTTCTCAAATTTGGTACACAGATTCCCCTTGGGGTCTAGTTGTGCAAGAAACCTTTTTTGGTCCGATTCGAAAATCCAATATGGCCACCAGGCAGCCATCTTGGATTCCCCCATGAAACCTTGTTATCGTGATTTCTCAGGAACTACTGCATGGATCTTTCTCAAATTTGGTACACAGGTTCGCCTTGGGGTCTAGTTGTGCAAGAAACCTTTTTTGGTCCGATTCGAAAATCCAAAATGGCCACCAGGCAGCCATCTTGGATTTCCCCATGAAACCTTGTTATCGCGATTTCTCAGGAACTGCTTTACGGATCTTTCTCAAATTTGGTACACAGGTTCCCCTTGGGGTCTAGTTGTGCAAGATACCTTTTTTGGTCCAATTCGAAAATCCAAAATGGCCACCAGGCAGCCATTTTGGATTTCCCCATGAAACCTTGTTATCGCAATTTCACAGGAACTACTGCATGGATCTTTCTCAAATTTGATACACAGGTTCCCCTTGGGGTCTAGTTGTGCAAGATGCCTTTTCTGGTCCGATTCGAAAATCCAATATGGCCACCAGGCAGCCATCTTGAATTTCCCCATGAAACCTTGTTATCGCGATTTCTCAGGAACTGCTGCATGGATCTTTCTCAGATTTGGTACACAGGTTCCCCTTGGGGTCTAGTTATGCAAGATACCTTTTCTGGTCCGATTCGAAAATCCAATATGGCCACCAGGCAGCCATCTTGGATTTTCCCATGAAACCTTTTTATCGCGATTTCTCAGGAACTAATGCATGGATCTTTCTCAAATTTGGTACACAGGTTCCCCTTGGGGTCTAGTTGTGCAAGATACCTTTTCTGGTCCGATTCGAAAATCCAATATGGCCACCAGGCAGCCATCTTGGATTTCCCCATGAAACCTTGTTATCGTGATTTCTCAGGAACTACTGCATGGATCTTTCTCAAATTTGTTACCCAGGTTCCCCTTGGGGTCTAGTTGTGCAAGAAACCTTTTCTGGTCCGATTCCGAAATCCAATATGGCCACCAGGCAGCCATCTTGGATTCCCCCACGAAACCTTATCGTGATTTCTCAGGAACTACTGCATGGATCTTTCTCAAATTTGTTACGCACGTTCCCCTTGGGGTCTAATTGTGCAAGAAACCTTTTTTGCTCCGATTCGAAAATCCAATATGGTCACCAGGCAGCCATCTTGGATTTCCCCATGAAACCTTATCGCGATTTCTCAGGAACTACTGCATGGATCTTTCTCAAATTTGGTACACAGGTTCCCCTTGGGGTCTAGTTGTGCAAGAAACCTTTTTTGGTCCGATTCGAAAATCCAATATGGCCACCAGGCAGCCATCTTGGATTTTCCTGTAAAACCGTGTTATCATGATTTCTCAGGAACAACTGCATAGATCTTTCTCAAATTTGTTATGCAGGTTTCCCTTGGGGTCTAGTTGTGCAAGAAACCTTTTTTGGTCCGATTCGAAAATCCAATATGGCCACCAGGCAGCCATCTTGGATTTCCCCATGAAACCTTGTTATCGCGATTTTTCAGGAACTACTGCACGGATCTTTCTCAAATTTGGTACACAGGTTCCCCTTGGGGTCTAGTTGTGCAAGAAACCTTTTTTGGTCCGATTCCGAAATCCAATATGTCCACCAGGCAGCCATTTTGGATTTCCCCATGAAACCTTGTTATCGCGATTTCTCAGGAACTACTGCATGGATCTTTCTCAAATTTGTTACGCAGGTTCCCCTTGGGGTCTAGTTGTGCAAGAAAGCTTTTTTGGTCCGATACGAAAATCCAATATGGCCACCAGGCAGCCATCTTGGATTTCCCCATGAAACCTTGTTATCGCGATTTCTCAGGAACTACTGCATGGATCTTCTCAAATTTGGTACACAGGTTCCCCTTGGAGTCTAGTTGTGCAAGAAACCTTTTTTGGTCTGATTTCGAAATCCAATATGTCCACCAGGCAGCCATTTTGGATTTCCCCATGAAACCTTGTTATCGCGATTTCTCGGGAACTACTGCATGGATCTTTCTCAAATTTGTTACGCAGGTTCCCCTTGGGGTCTAGTTGTGCAAGAAACCTTTTTTGGTCCGATTCGAAAATCCAATATGGCCACCAGGCAGCCATCTTGGATTTCCCAATGAAACCTTGTTATCGCGATTTCTCAGGAACTACTGCATGGATCTTTCTCAAATTTGGTACACAGGTTCCCCTTGGGGTCTAGTTGTGCAAGAAACATTTTTTGGTCCGATTCGAAAATCCAAAATGGCCACCAGGCAGCCATCTTGGATTTCCCCATGAAACCTTGTTATCATGATTTCTCAGGAACTACTGCATGGATCTTTCTCAAATTTGTTACGCAGGTTCCCCTTGGGGTCTAGTTGTGCAAGAAACCTTTTTTGGTCCGATTCGAAAATCCAATATGGCCACCAGGCAGCCATCTTGGATTTTCCCATGAAACCTTGTTATCGCGATTTCTCAGGAACTACTGCATGGATCTTTCTCAAATTTGGTACACAGGTTCCCCTTGAGGTCTAGTTGTGCAAGAACCCTTTTTTGGTCCGATTCCGAAATCCAATATGGCCACCAGGCAGCCATCTTGGATTCCCCCACGAAACCTTGTTATCGCGTTTTCTCAGGAACTACTTCATGGATCTTTCTCAAATTTGGTACACAGGTTCCCCTTGGGGTCTAGTTGTGCAAGAAACCTTTTTTGGTCTGATTCCGAAATCCAATATGGCCACCAGGCAGCCATCTTGGATTTCCTATAAAACCTTGTTATCGCGATTTCTCAGGAACAACTGCATGGATCTTTCTCAAATTTGGTACACAGGTTCCCCTTATGGTCTAGTTGTGCAAGGTACCTTTTTCGGTCCGAATCGAAAATCCAATATGGCCACAAGGCGGCCATCTTGAATTTCCCCTTGAAACATTGTTACCGTGAATTCTTGGGAAATATTTCATGGATCTTCCTGAAATTTGGTACACAGGTCCCACATGGGGCCTAGTAGTGCAAGATACCTTTTTTGGTCCGATTCGAAAATCCAAGTTACGCTCCAAATTAATTTGGTATTCTCGAGATGTGACGTTGCATCGCAAGAGTCGGCGGATCAAACGGTGGGGCATATTCTATATATTGACTATAGAGAATATCCGTACCTTCACCTTCCATATCAAGGAGTTCAAATAATTCGGAATTAAAATGTATTTCTTCAAATTTTAAATCGGCTTTCTTTAGTCCATGCAGTAGCAAGTGAACTGCTCCACCCTTTCGTCTGCCGGCGGGTCGGCTACATGACGGGATGTCACTCTTGTGACTCAACGTCACAACTCGACAACTGTAGACTACTGCATGTTTCGATCCTAGGGAGATAATCAGGATCCAGGCACTTTTGAAGTTTCAACATTACTGCGCGGACCGGATCCCTTCAGTATTAAGCATTTTACCATCTTACTATTTTCGAGCATGGTATCTTAAAAGAGATATCTCAAAATAGCCCAATAAACAGAACAGAATTAGCATTCGTTCCTAATTATAAAATCTTAAGTATGTTTCATAGCTCATGCCAAAGTGTCAAAGAGATTGGTCTTCGCTTCCAGTACCCAATGATGACACGTGCAAAAAAATAAATAAAAAAAATACTACAAAACAAAAGCGAAGGATCCTCCGTACATGTACATTCACTTTCACACTAACTTTGCTCATTTCTCTTGTATTATAACAACCGACATAAGTAAAGTTTCTAGAAATCTTGAAACTTAGATTATATCTTGGTGTTTTTCAGTGGCCTTTTTCGATCTTTTTCACTTAGATTCGAAATTCTGTAAACAAAATTACAAATCAATCGTCTGTTCTTAATAACAATGGACAAAAAGATCCTCTAGTCATTAGCTTACAATTATCGGACAATGGTGGGGTCCAAGATCCTTCAGGATCTCTCGTTAATTATTCTGGTGATAATGATCGGGAAGGTCCAGTCTATAAGAAAATGGATGCTACCAAAACTCACGAGCAGAAAATACTGAATTACCCTACACAAATATCTTAAAATTCACCCCGTACAACTACTTCAGATTTGATACCCATTTTTTTACAAGGAATTTCACACAAAAATGTTTTATTTGTTTTAAGGTCCATCTTTTGGCCATCTTTGAATGATATTGAATCTCGACATGACCTGATAATGACCTAAAACTGCCAAAGTTCCTTTAGTATCCATCCTACCTTGAACCATACTGCATACAAACGTAAATAGCTAAAACAACAAAATATATGAAATAAAACAGAATTTTCCCGCACTTTGACCCGTAAAGTGACCATAAAATGACCTCAATTCCAATCATTAACGAGCAAGCCATACCCGTGTTCAAGCCATACAGTACATAAAATCAATTTAGCGTGGATAGCCATTGGTATAACAAATATCACAATGGAAATTAAGCTAGGAACCACTTTTATCAATTTTGACCGTATTTACCCCCGAAAGTGGCCCTTTAATATCCAAAATCCGAGTGGTATCCCCTCCCACCTTGATCCCCAACACACAAAGAACTAATTTGGCGTGGGTACCCACTTGTAACAAACAATGCCAACAAAAGTTACATTTAGTGTCCTTGGCCGGCCTACTAAATATGGCTTCTGTTACGAGGTTAATTTAATAGTCTGTAAAAATGATACAGGAGTCTGGCCCAAACATTGATCAACGGATTGAAATGTAACTAAGCTAATCCGAGACTGAAACAGATGTTTAAGGAATCCAATTCTTAGGAAATTTAAGCAGTCTCGTGGCTTTTCTGTGAAAGAGACTATCATTCTCAATTAGCGTTTCGTAGAAAAACAGGTCCTAGCTGGTTTAAACAAAAGCAAGCAGACTAAAATGCTTTCACACCCAACAAGAATTCCAGTGCGAGCTCTCTATTTTGGACCTTTTCTCGAACCAAAGCTGGCGAAGAAATATATACAGGAATAAAAATGTGTTATTGATGCATTCGTCAAGTAGAAACACTTATGTTTTTAGAACTATTATACTCTTAGAATCGTCTCACTCCAGGCAGATTGTAATGATATTATCAATGCAGTCAACAGATGTGCGGACACATGTTCACGATCACCACACACGAAGACAGAAATTGTTTCGAGGACGAAAACATGTTCCGAAAATCAAACAGGTTTGATTTCACGAACTTGTCCCTCGAACAGAATGTTCGTGTTTCTGGGCACCTCACACTGCAGACAAAACATATTCTGCGCAGTGTTTTTGTTCTAATACAACAAAATATTCGTACTGGGAGTTGGGCTTTATTGCACCCATAATATTTTCACTGCAGTATACACTGATAGTATTGTCGACTACATTGAAATATTATCATTGCCGTCTACCCTAATAATATTTCCATGGGAGGAATGAAGTAGATGGTAAAGGGAAATTGGCAGGATTCTAAGAGTTTAATAATTCTAAAACCAAAATAATAGAGTATTTAGAATGGCGTAGCCTCGTGGTTCTGGATTATAGTCACGGAAAGATGTGATCCATCGTCTACTACACAATCAGTGTATCCATGCGATACGAGACGGCACGAAAGGACTGTTTCAGGCAACTGTTGGGATCCTAATATCACACATACTTGTAACTGGAATAGGCTGGACCTGCCGAGGGTAGAAGCGATAGAGCCACTTCTAGCGGCCATCAGAATATTCGCAGCCGAGAATATATGTATACACAAATTGGTGTCCCGGATAGGCCACAAAATGGTCAAAAGATGGAACTTTAAGAATTTTCTTGAAAAAACCCGCCAAGTTTCCAGCTAGGGAAAGAGTTGTTTCAAATGCACGCAAGCCGAACGAAAGCAAAGTTCCGAACATTGCTCGATGACCAGGCTTATCGGTTGTACAGGGCGAGGTGTGAAAATGAGACTTGGTAGACTGACCAATTTCCCTGTCACTCGCTCATTGCGGTTAGTTTACAATAGTGATCCTTGGAAAGATTCGCATTCAATTGAAATCATTGCCACAAGAGAACATTTTAAACAATCAATTAAGAATGAAATGAAAAAAAAAAGAAGATGAAACCTCTAATCAGTTAAGGTTACCCGAGACATACTTACTGGACAAAGTAGAGATACTCGAAGACTGGTTGTTGCTATTTCGTTATCGGACCCCAAGGACAATTTTTGTTTAACTGAAAATACAATAAACCGTTCAATTTTTATTTTCACTGTATACACCGATAACATAGATCATTAGCACTGGCACTATATATTAATATTCCGGGCGTTATATGAAATATAAGGCTTTTAACCTTCTCTGGCCTGGGCTTTTTGGGACGTATCCTGGCATGGGTTCGCTCCCCCACCCTAATTATTTTTCTTACCCCTTCAGCTTGGGGGGGGGGGGGACTGAAACTTGCCACACTATACTCTTGGGTACAGCTCAACGAAAAAGTGTAAAAAAAAAAATCCAAGACGGCCGCTTTGATAGCGCGTAAAGTTGGGGGAGGGGGGTCATTCACCCCAGGCCAAGTAGGGTTAAGGAGGTTCCAGACAACTCGGAAAATAAAATCTCGTTTTTATTCTGTTCCGAAACGAAGTAGCGTAGTCCTGCAGCCACAAATGTTCCTACCATATCAATAATGCCTGCGGTTGATAGTCACACACACCGTTCATTGATCTCCGTGTGCTATAACCCATGCCGTATAAATATTTACCGACACTTCTTGCCCTATAGTTTTCTGGAAGCTAATTTCTTCTCCACGAATGTCGCTTTTACTGAAGTTCTCAGTGCTGGCGATTAGCCGCACACGAGCTGTTTTCACAGCCACCCCGAATTCTCCCTCCCCCCATATCACGGTAGACCCCATGTTGTGCAGGTCTGTCCAAGTGCGCATGCGGAGTGACCCAACAATAAATAACATGTCGTCTACCGTAATATGGGGGAGCTGTGAAACGGTTTCGTGTACAGCTAATCACCAGCACTAAGAACATGAATAATAGCGACAAGCCAGAAAACTAACGAGCAAAAAGTATCAGTATGAATATTTATACGGTACGGGTTATAGCACACAGAGATCCATACCGCAGGCATTATTGATAGAAGAAGTTCTGGCTGTGTGTGGGGGGCAAATAGACAGTTTACCCTGAATTCGCAATCAGTTGGCCAGCGTCCTTCCTTGCAGGTTAATCAGCGTCCTTTCTTGTCGGTTAATTGCCTTAGAACTTGGTGAACACATTATCCAATTGCAAAACTCTTTCATAAATTTCCTCTTTAATGTTATTAGTTTTCCTTTTTTCTGACGTGCATTATAATCATCTGCATTCCTTCTACTGGAGAGCATTGCATCAGTTTTCCATAAAAAAGTAACAAATAGATTCTGGAAGAATGCCGCTAACTGTTCTGAGACATAATATATTTTATACAACTGCATCTGCAAATTCAGTGGTACTACACTTGTTGCATCAGTTTGAATTTTCTCCTGGGGTTCCTGGTCTATTTGACATATTATAGCGGTGTTAATTGCTACGCATCAAAGGTGTTGTGCAGCCCAGACAGAAGCCGTCTGGGTTTCTAAACAATGATCAAAGAGAGCGTGTGGTATAGTTATAAACATTGTTTAAAACATGCCCAACGGTTTTTGTCCCTGCTGTCGTTGACTAAATTAAACCACTGATGGGGGAAAATAACACTGCTACATGTACAGTGTGTCAAATAGACAAAGGCCCTCAGCTGAACGTCAATGCTGATGCAACAAGAAGGCATTGAAGTGACGTCATCAGAAGGATCTGTTTGACCTTGTAACCATACTTTATGTATAGAATGAGCGATGCCTTGGTAATGGTGCCCAAGGGCAAAAGTTGATGAACATTTCTGCAAGGGGTTGATTCATATTTCATTTATATTCCCATAACTGAAGATGAACACGGAATCTAAATGGAATAATTCGTTGAACTGTTTGAAGAAATGGGAAGATAACATTCACAATTTTAGATAGGCATATATTAGTCCCTCATAACGATGTCCAATTTTGTTCATCGTAGTATTCAACACAAAGTTTTCCCTATGGAGATGAAATATATTTATATATTTTTTCACATTCTGCTTCGTGAATTCAACGTCAGAAATTGGATCTAACATTCAAATATTACACCATTTCAGTTTCAAACATGGCCGCCGCCTGACAATCTTTTCAAAATATCAGAGACTCTTTCGCAACTTTCTTTCATGCTCTCTTATATCATATCGTACTTGATTTATAGAGAACTTCATTTTGCTTTAATTTGTTTACATGTAAACACTTTATTTAAAAATCACCTATGCCTGAAACTAGCGTAATAATACACTTCGCTGGTAAACAGCCGCCAAGATACGAAGCATTATAACACTATGCTGCGTAGGGTTACATAACAGGTTAGAAAGTACTACCTCTCTAAAATGAAGGTAAAAAATGTAGTTTTGTCCAATAAAGCCAAAAATACATCGAACTAAGAGACCTCCGCCATAGGCGACCATGGACATATATATTCGCGAACACTGGGATTTCCTGGATTTCAACTTCTTTATTAAACACGATATTTCGCTAAGTCTGCCCTTAGCATTATCAAGTTGAAATCCAGGAAATCCCAGTGTTCCTACTTGTACTATTTCCATACGCCAAAGCGAATGACACTTCAACAGGTCATTCAAAAGTTATAGATATTCGCATGGGATGGTATTAAAAAAATGTCTATCTAATTTGCCTAATGATAGGTTTTATTCTCTATAAAAATTGGACTATGCACAATTTCGTTGGAAATTCACTGTTGCGACATGTAACAATAACCAGCGTTCTGAGAATCCCAACATCTCGCCTTGTCGGGTCATCCGCCGAAGCTGCAGCAGTATTGAAAGCATACATGTAAAGCAAACAATAACGTCTGACATAGATGATGTGGTACAGACAATATGTCTGGAAAAGATTATCTGTTACAGAAAATAACATCAGTCCCATGTGGGATTACTGCCAGATAGGTCAATCCCGTGTTGGATGATAGATCAGTGCCGTGGGATTACTGCTGCATATGACAGACCAGTGGGAGATTACTACTGGATAGGTTAGTCCCGTGCGAGATTACTGCTGGATAGGCCAGTCCCGTGTGTTATTACTGCTGGATAGACCAGTCCCATGTGGGATTACTTCTGGATGGGCCAGTCCCGTGTGTTATTACTGCTGGTTAGACCAGTCCCATGTGGAATTACTGCTGGATAGTCCAGTCCCAAGTGGGATTACTGTTGGACAGGCCAGTTCCGTCTGGGATTAATGCTGGATAGGCGAGTCTCTTATTGGATTACTGCTGGATAGGTCAGTCCCGTGTAGGATTACTGCTGCATAGGCAGTTCAGTGCCGGATTACTGCTACATACCGCAATCGCGTGTGGGATTACTGCTAGGGAGACCAGTCCCGTTTGGGATTACTGCTGGATAGTCTAACCCTATGTAGGATTACAGCGGAATAGGTCAGTCCCATTTAGGATTATGGCTGGATAGGTCAGTGCCGTGTGGGATTACTGCTGCATATTGCAGTCCAGTGCGAGACGACTTCTGGATAGGTCAGTCCCGTGTGGGATTACGGCTGGATAGGTCAATCCCGTGTGGGATTACTGCTGGATAGGCCAGACCCATGTGGGATTACTGCTGGATAGGCCAGTCCGGTCTGGGATTACTGCTGGATGGGTCAGTCCCGTTTGGCATTACTGTTGGATAGGCCAGTACCATTTGGGATTACTGCTGGATAGGTCAGTCCCGTGTGGGATTACTGCGGGAGAGCTGTGACCTAGGAAAACATGAAACATGTCCACCAAGTTTTATAATCATCCCACGAAAGGTTCAACAAACTTTCCATGTACAGATCTACATGTAAATTTTTGCCCAACAAAAACCTTATCAATGGAAACGTACAAAGTCTAAACTGCAATAATTAGGACAAAAATTCATATTTAATGTCATATTTCTTAAATAGCACATGCACATCCTTGAATCACATTGAACTTGGGTAGCAAGTGTCAAACTCATCCAATGAAAACTGACAGTTTCAGCAAACTTTCCATGTACAGGTGTAAATGTATGTACATTATCATTGGCAGATTACTAGACTAAACCCTCAAAATTTGAACAAAAATTAATATTTCATCTCCTAAATAGCACAGGGACATCCTCTAATCATACGAAATATGTGTACCAAGTTTCATAATCATCTCCAATGAAACCTGACAAATTCATACAACTTTTCAGTAAATTTTTGTCTTAACAAAAAAACCTTATAATTGGCAAAGTACTAAGTCCAAAACCTCATAATTTCGACACAAATTAATATTTCATTTCATAAATTGCACAGGCGCATCCTCCAATCATAAGAAACATGTGTACCAAGTTTCGTGATCATCCATTGACAGCTGACAACTGCAGCAAACTTTCTAAGTACAGATGTACATGTGCACTTCAGCTAAACGCAAAACTATCATAGGGATTTTAACATTGGAGCACCCATGGAATTCCCAGGGTAGAAACCCCGGGTGGAATACCCACCCGCCATACATTATATATTTTCTAATTTTTCCAGATTTTTGTTGAATTTGCTCAATCAAAAACCTTATCATTTCCAGGCCGGGGACACCGACGACGACATCCTCTTTTCCCCCCTCACCATATCTCCCCTTCACTTCGTAAGGCGAGATAAAAAAATTAAGTCGCCTCTGTTATGATGAATAGACTAACGTTCAATTTAGAGAGGGTTTTCTCTGTAACCCGTATAACTACGGCCGGGATCCACTTACCAAGTCCCCTGGTATAATCCGGTCTGCTACGTTCCATATTGGAGCACCTCTCTGCCAATGGTTTCATCCTATGAAACGGGACCCGGTAATCCTGCAAATAACCTCCGTAATCCTGAAAATGAACTATTATTCTTCTTAATCGAACGTAAACTTTCAACAGTATAAGCCGTTGCCTTTTTAGACAAAGTGTTTATTCGGACGCAAGCCAGGGTCAGTTCCATTGCATTCCTCTGTGGAAATGGTCGGAAAATGCAACACTTATCCCAGACTGCATAACAGACAATAACATGTACCGCGAAGTTAAAGGAGATTGTACGATAAGGAGGCATTTTGGTATATACGTGGTGCGGTTGAAATTGAAAAAATAAAATGTCCTTAAAATAAAGTCATTTAAAGACATAGTTACACAGAAGGACCTTCCAGCAGTGGAGACATCATCGCCAGGTTAAATGGCGCTTTGGTCCAAGGAGTCCCTTCATGTCTAACTGTGTTTGTAAATGACTCGATTCAGACAATTTTTTCACAAAATAGTATATGCTGCGGATTTCATGGTCATGTCAAATCTATAATCATAACGGAATCGAGCTAGAACTTTCAACTATTGTGTACATATATTTTCCCTTGCCGTTATATTAAAAATTATAGGACATTCTATTTTTTCTCGATTTCAACCGCACCGTATATAATCCAGAATGCCGCCTTAGCCGATTTTTTTTAATGCATGGTATCGATAATATGACTACATGATCGTTGTGTTTCGAGCATGAAGCAATTTCTCAACCTGGAATAAAATGAAAAAACAACCTTATCTCTATGAAGTTTGGTGAAAATTGTTGAATATCTCATCATTAACTAATCATAGAAAGCTGAAATATCACACATACAGAATTCAGGCTATTTGCAAGTAATTTTATTCAAAATTAGTTAACATTTCGATAAAAACGTATTTTAAAATATTGTGAACTTTTGCAAATTTTTGTTGCACAACTTTTGAAAAATAATCATCAAAATTTCATTCGATAGCATTTCAGTTTTGACAGAAAGTTATTCCTCATGAAATATATGGGCACATTGGATAGGACAAGATAATATGATCAATAACTTCTGCAGAACTTGATACCTTGGAGACAATCTTAATAAATTAAAATCCTATATGCTTCTCTATCGTATGGTCGCTACAGGATCTTATACTCGCCGATCTCCCTCCGTGTTCTGCGAGGTCAGGTCATGAATATGCAGTGCTGCAAACGGACCAATCACATCCGTTTTAGTAGCGGCATTTCCACTCCCAACTCGACGCTCGGCCTAACCGAGAAAAGGTGACATCGGCTCCCGCGCTGTTTCATGACAGACGTCTGGATTAAATGACATCAATTTAAACGGAAATTATACTATCTATAAATGACGGCATTATGACCGGGAAAGTCCTAAAAAAGCAACGACGAAACATCCGAGCTAAGTATGCATGCAGCGCACAACTGTCAGCTGGAAATGAGAAACCCTGGGTCTGAGTAAGCGAGCGAGCGATCAACCCCTTTCAACTTCACAACGTATCAGCGAAATTTCTGACAGAAAAGTAGACTCGTTATACGAGACATTTTAAAGTCTGACATACCTTTGTACCTACTGTTACCTTTTTCAGTCGGATTAGGGGATAATTTCGCCAAATATTAGCAAAATTGTGCCCATGAAGGGTCCTCGTGGCTGCTGCCCGAGCTATCTTTCGCAGTCGCTGGACGAAGAGGCTCTGGACAGGTCGGTGGAAGTAATTTCGTCGAGCGACTGAATTATTTCTGTATATCGGGTATTTTCTGTGCAATATTTCTATTTCATCATAGTGGAACTTCATCAGAAAATTAATTGAATCAGTAAAAGTAAATCTCGAAAGCGAGAATCGAAAAGAAATGTTGATATTTCTTGTTTTACCGCTGGAATATTCATGATTTAGGTATACGAAGTACCCCTATAGAGCCTATAGTCGGCTGTATCGATCAAATCCGAGTCATGTCACCAGAGAATACAGAAGATGGGCTACGATTGGTCAAGAGTTTGAAGTCCCAGATGTAAACAAAACACGAAGGGAGATCGGCGAGTATAAGATCCTGTAGCGACCATACGATAGAGAAGCATATAGGATTTTAATTTATTAAGATTGCCTTGGAGATTATTTGAAACGGCGCATTCTATCACATGACAGTCTTTTCAAAAGAGGGATCTTGTGTAGCAAAAATTCACAAAGTTAAATATTTTTAAACGTTTTTACCCAACTGTTCATAAGTGTTGCATAAATATAACAGGACAATCTGAATAGATATATAAATTTTCAGATTGGTTTGTTTATTAAAAATATGCAAATTTTTGAAAGACACCAAAAATGCAATAATAACAGCAACTGCAACATGCTACTGGTCCTGCCCCTTGACCCTATCTGCCCTGAGCTTTTGGGGACCTGTCCAGGCCTGGGAAGGGGCCATTTCGGACCCCCCCCCCTTATTATTTTTCTTAACCCTTGAGCTAGGGAGCTGAAACTCAGACTATTTCCTTGAGACAAGCTCTACCAAAAATTGTAAAAAATCCAAGATGGCCGCTTTGATGACGTCACAATGATGTCATTTTCAAAAACGGCATTTTTTGGTCGATTTTTCCGTCAGATTTTCTAATTTTTATTAAATAAATTAGTAAATATTAATGTGATGTGAAATAAAATAATTTTTGCCCATTTTTCATCGGGGAAAAGCAGAAATTTAAAAAACAAATGACGAGAACATCATTTTTCTGGTACCCCAGGTGGCCGCCATCTTGAATTTATCCATGATACTTTACTCGGGGTTTATGCAAATAGGCTCAATATGATAAACTATAAAGTCCTGGAGGGCCAGCTCTCAATTTTGTTGTCGTTCCGGAGTTAGCGCAGAAAGTTTGTTAGGGGAGACCATTTTAAAACCCCCCCCCCGGTCTGGGAGGGTTAATGGGATAGTTTAAAACTACAGGTGATACTAAACAGTGCAACAAAAGTAAGTCCCCCCCTAAACGATGTTTGATATCTTCCAAGATATTTTCCAGATCCTGATGAATTTTTGCACACACTAGCCCAGTAACCAGCCCCACACGGTATATCAAGGATTAATACGTAGGTGTAGTTGTACGCAAATGAGCATGCGCAAACTGGGAATCGGTCCAACTTTGAAAAGTTCATGAACAGATTAATCCAGACTTTTCAATGTCAAATCGTTATTTCATCACAGAATTCGATCATGTTGACTCCGTATCTCGACGGTCAGTAATCATTAAAATCGCGTGTAACCGCCACGACATTGGATGACATTTCGACAACGTGCTCGCATGGTGTTGATGAGGCTTGCGATCCGACGTTGCGGGATGGCTAACCACTCCTCCTGAAGCAGGCGTCTCACGTCATCAAGATTTGACTCCACCCCAACTCGACGATAGACCGATTGTTTCAGCTGATCCCAAAGATGTTCGATGGGATTGAGATCCGGAGAACTGGCGGGCCACTGCATGTGGTCAATGCCTTCAGTTTGGAAGAAGCCATTTACAATCCTTGCCCGATGTGGACGCGCATTGTCGTCCATGAAGACAAATCCATCCCCAACGGCACCTGCGTAGGGCAAAACCTGTGGTCGAAGAACTTCAGTCACGTAGCGATTAGCGTTCAAGTTCCCCTGAATCGGCACCAGATCGGTTTTACCGGTCAAACTAATGCCTGCCCAGACCATTACGCTGCCACCACCAAAGGCCGTTACTGGTTGCACGCAACACTCGGCATGCTGCTCTCCCTGACGACGCCACACACGCCTCCTACCGTCAACGTGACGGAGACAGACACGCGTTTCGTCACTGAAGAGAACATTGCCCCACTGTCGTCTGGTCCACCGAACATGATTTCTTGCCCACTGCAGACGCGCCATCTTATGACGGCGGAGCAGAGAAGTCTTCTTCACCATACGCCTAGCACGCAATCCGACGGCTTTTAGGCGTCTCCTAACTGTTTGAGCACTCACTCTCCTAGCGCCGGCACCAGCATCTGCTCTTATTTGATCTCGGACCTCTCGTGCTGAAATTCAGAATGGGAGTTAAGTGAATTGAGGAGTGAGTGAGTCGTGTTTAACGGAACGAGTTGGATCTGCGCTACATCAGAAAATGGTATTCGATTTTTTTGTGGCACACCGAGGCCCTCATACCTGATAACGTTCTGTTCCTCAGTGTGACGTTAACGATTCGACGGTCTTGTCGTCGTGTGGTCGTCCTGGGCCTTCCACTTTTTGGTAGATCCTTCACATCCCCTGTAGCACGAAACTTTGCTTGCAATTTGCGAATTGCTTTAGGTGTTCCCCCCATTCGACGAGCAACCTGTTTTACAGGGGTGTTAGCCTCCAACAGACCAATTGCAACAGCCCTATCCATATTGGATAAACGAGGCATGGTTTACCACAGAACTTCAACTGAATGCCCAGAAATATGGGATATTCAGGTATGAGACCGTTTTTATTGACCATCTCGGACATCAAATTACGTAAAACCCGTTATGTGAAACCGCATGAATTTCTTGTGGTGGTTGACATGTCCTGGATGCCCAACCACACGAATATTTCATGACTGGTTGATCGAATTCTTTGATGAAATAACGATTTGACATTGAAAAGTCTGGATTAATCTGTTCATGAACTTTTCAAAATTGGACCGATTCCCAGTGTGCGCATGCTCATTTGCGTACAACTACACCTACGTATTAATCCTTGATATACCGTGTGGGGCTGGTTACTGGGCTAGTGTGTGCAAAAATTCATCAGGATCTGGAAAATATCTTGGAAGATATCAAACATCGTTTAGGGGGGGACTTACTTTTGTTGCACTGTTTAGTTCAAACGAATGGTGTAATTTAGAAAGTTTGGTTAAATGACATGGAGTTGTCAATATTACTTCCCCTTCAAAATTGTTTTGCGGTAGCAAATGATGTCTGTGGAAAAAGTTAACTCTTAAGGGGAAAACATATATCTGATGGTAAGCTCGGCATGGGTTTTCAAGTTAAAAACCTGCTGGGAAAATCCAGTTTTTCGAGAGGTTTGGATTCAGATATCATGGCCTCGATAAAATTTCGATGATCAATTGTAAAACAATGGAGATATGATTAGTCAAAATGTGCTCCCTGACCTAATTTGGTGGTTCAAGGCATTTATAGGAAGGATTTTCTCCCATAGAAAAAATATGGCACTTCAAACTAAAAAAATTATACTGCCGCACCTTACATATTATGAAGTTTGGTTATTTGAAAGAAGCAAGACTGACAGGTTTGACGTGTCATTTTTGTTAAGAGAGAAAATCCCCCCTCCCCCAGAAATGCCCCAAAAATACCAAAATAGGCCATGGAACACATTTCAGTGAATTATATCTCCAATTTTTTATAATTGATTATGGCAATTCCTTCGAAGCTGATTTTAGTATACAAACTTCCAAGACAAATATTTTACAGGTTCTGGATTGGAAAAGGCCATCGAGGTCATAGATAAAAGAGTTTGTCCCTTATAGAATATATTATGTATGCCGTTGATATAGTTTATATAAAATGAACTATCCACCTCGTTATGAGCTAGGTTGGTGTCCGCCCAAAACTCACTGACCAGTTGTTTTTTAACGAATGTACAAAATTCTGCTAGTGAGTTGAATCCATTTGATAAAAAAAATTATCATCCTTGGACAGTTAGAGTAGACGTGTGAATTTCGTCGAAAAATTTATTTTTATTTGCATTTGTTTAATTTTGGTAATGCACCCACTGACCAAACTATGCATTCAAGAATTTCATCGAACCAAAACTTTTTCAGCGGTTATTCACAAAATCGTGTTTTCTGCCGAAAATTGGATTTGATAAATTAACGCTATTATATGATTTGACTCGTATTTCCATGGTACAGGATAGTTATTGGCAGCAGGTTACCAAGAAAAATATACCGGGAAAGTACAAAAATGCAGAATGAGCTCAGACCCAGAGATATCACGGATCCCGAGATAATTGTCCAATGAGAATGCAGAATTATGTCGTTCCCTCAACATAACCGGCCAATGGAAACAATGCGAATCGGCACCATTTTGTAGAAATTATATGCGGAAGCAGACTATCTCCTGCAAAACCCACCAAATTGAACAATAATTTCATGTCCCATAATCACGCATCTTCATACTGTGACAATTGTATCTCCAACACAAGAGAGCTCGCTTCTCAACTCTAGGTATGTTTTATTGTAGATAAGGCTAAAGCAATAAATATAAGCTAAAAGATCGACATAAGAATCTGAAAATAAAGCATTGATATTTGTTCTCTGAGCATTTGTGTTGGGAGCGGGCACCCGCTTCCTTCGCCCCCCTGACGATGAAATCAACATTCTTGTAATTCCAAGTACCGGTCTACAAATCTCAATAAAATAATATCCTATCAACGCTCTCCAATAGCTGAACATTAGTAAGCGTCAATCCCCTCTCCATTTTGTCCATAATCAAAGGATTATTATATATTTATATCCCGCTGGTCTCTTCAATAGGAAAAGAATATGGCACACACAAAAAGTAGATTTCATTGGGTAATTATGTCGGGGGAACGCGAAAACTGCTGGGGTTCGAGATGATTCTGCATTCTCATTGGTCATTTATCTCCTGGTCCGTCATAATTATGGTTGGTTGAAGTTTAACGTAGCACCTAATCTTATTGGTCACACCGCAACGATGACCCAAACAAACATACCCTAGCAAAACCCTAAACCTAACCAAAAATACAAAAACAAATTAATTTCGAAAATTAGAGAGTTTAATATGTTAAGCACTTTAATCTACCTCCCGTGTCAGACCAACACGGTATGATAAACCATGCTGCCCTGTGCTGGAGGGCCCGTGATAATTATGTCGGGGTCGGACATAATTTCGAAGAAAAAAAATGTGTTTCTCCGTGTCTTATCTTGCTTCCGTCCAATAAGACAAAACGGTCCGTAGGTACATTCGTGTAACATAGGGACACCCATGCCCATAGAGAAGCATTATACCCCAAAATCTGAATAATAAAATTTTCCCAACCCTTCTCAGTCGTTTGTCCCAATGGCTTGGAGTATGATCAGGAAAATCCCCCCACTTGTCATTCTAGATACGCGGGATATATTGAAAGAAGAAAAAATGAGAAAAAAATCCTATTTGCATTTATTTTGTACCTAATTTCAGTCATTGTGACTGTCAATCGGGCTTAACCCAGTTAAATACAATATCTACAATAGTACTGAAATAATATTTTCTCCATGTAGAACCTAGAAGTGAAAATATTAATCAAATCCATGGAACGTTAATTTTTCATTTCAAATTTTATTATTTCTCCGGCGAATTTGACATTGTATTGGGCGAATATCACTCCGGTTGAACTGTTGATCAATTCGACGCTGCATTTGGGGTTCTTATACTTATCGGTGTTAAACCCGAATGACAGTCCCATTGGCTAAAATGATGTACAACAAAAATGTAAATATATTTGTTTTTTTCATTTTTCTCCTCAATATCTTCCTCGTGGGAAGATTGACGCGTGAGTGAATTTTCATGACCACTTGATCATTTGCCACTATCGGAAATCTCGTAAATCCACGTCACTTCGTCTTACATGACCGATATGCCTAAGTCCACACTCGTTTAAGGGGGCGACATGTTCAACTACCTTTTTCCATAGAATCACAGGTGAGCTGATTACTCAATAGACAATACAGTTGGTGGCCAATATCATATACGGTACCAAAACGTACCCCAAACCTTGCTGAATGTGAATGTGACACTCCGTTGAACAAACAATGTAAACTGGAGAATATAATTACAGAAACCCAGCGTCTCGGCGCTGCCAGCAGAAGTCAACAAAGAATAAACACTCTTGAAAGATGGTCCTAAAAATTGTATGAAATCACTGCTACAACAAATTCTATGCCAGAAAAGAAAATTCCATCGGAAAGAATTTTTAAAAGATTTATATCATTTACTATGTCAAAATAATTGTTGAAGGCGATGATAAGTCTTGTCAGCCAATATGAAGGGCAGTCCAAATCCGTGTAGATCTATCCAATAAAAGACCTGTGTGTCACACTCCCGTCACCAACCTGTGTTCGTTTGAAAAGCATCAGAACCAGTTTGTGCAGTCAGTGAGGGAAATGCCCTGGAATATTTCTATTCAATCCCCAACTGCCTACTGTGGTCCATTCATTCACAGCCTGTTGTGATTGTACCTGGTTCTAAAAGAAGCAGCATAACTAATTGCCAATTGACACATCTGTGATTTGATCCACATGTCGGTCTGGACTAAGACAATTACTGAAGTAAAAAAATATAAAATACTTCTCGAATCAATTTTCATATCTAACGTAATCTTTGTTGCAGAACACATATAGAATTTTTTTGACTGCTTTTCAATATTGTGTGTTTAATATTTATGTACTTCTGCTGGCAGTCCCAAGAACCATTGAAAATTCTGCAATTTACATTGTTCAAAGGGGTGTCATATTCACATTCAGCAAGGTTTGGGGAACATTTTGGTATACGATATTGGCCACCAACTGTATTGCCTATTTAGTAATCAGATCAATTGTGATTCTATTAAAAAAGGCATTTGAACGTATTTCACCCCCTTAAGGCCATATCAGTTACCCGTTCCCAAGTCATTGTCTCGAATTGAATAGAACATGAATGGAAATATTTCAGCTTGTCCATCTACACTGGATGTGCATCCTCCATTTACAGCTACATGAAACTGGATGATCAATAACCTGTTGAGTCTCAATCAGTCTCAGTACTACATGTACATGAGCCAATCTCCGTAAACTCAGATACAATATCACGAAACATTATATCTGATTCAGCTACATTTGTTAGCTAACCAGATGGCTAGATTGGTGAAACAATTTCAAAATCACGCCCACAGTAATTACACACGATAGCACGTCGACTAATATATAAACATTTGGGATTGAGAGGTTGAAATTTTGTTTTGGTCATAACAAATAAAAAAGGTACTCACGTAAACAGGGAAGCCACGAGAGCATGATAACATTTACCATTCAGGCGTACAACAAACCAAATGATCACAACTAGTAAAAGAGGTTCCACATGCACCAAGCTGGAACCGTGAAATCGCCATAAAAACTGCAAATCTTAGCAGAGCGGAAGTCAGGCGTTCAAAGAGAACTTCAAAGCAAGAGCAATAAATCTGATACCTGTTTAGGTGGAAACAATTGGAGGGTCGGGTAGCTGACGTAAGAAAATTAAGTCCTGCGTGTTGAACGAGCATACTGTGTAACACCGGCGAGTCACACTCGTCGAGCGCCTCATTGTTTTCTTTCCCGGAAAAGTGTTAGAACTCAGAGCGGGTCTATAAAATGTTTCAAAGATTACAGACGATTTACAGGATTTTAGAAAGAAAGATTTCTACAGTTGTTCATTCTATTAATATCAGTCCTTATGATATTGCTCAATTCGGCCCGCTCGAAAACCCTTCGACGAAACATGATTGCATTTCCTTTGCGTTTCGGTTCAAGGCTATATGGTTCCAGATTTTTCAACTCGTTCCATTCATTTGTTTTGTTCGGGGACCTCGTGGATGACGGGTCTACCGCCAAATCATGCCAAACATGTTTTGTCAAACGCCAAATCGTGGTCATCGGATCGCTGACGTAACATTTCCCGATTGCAGACGTAACCTTTTGTGATTGCAAATTATCAGGCTGCGCAACAATCGGCGCACAAACATAGGCTTCACAATCCTAAAACATTATCGAGAAACAGTATCCAAATATGGCATCATTCCCAGGCAGTGTTTGTGGTAAACCATAAAGATGAAAGAGTTTACTCACGCCGAAAAGCCTGGCTTTGTTAGGGGGTAGAAAAATATCAAAAGATTGTGCTGTGCTTAGGTGTTAATCTCCGTGAACTAAACTTCAATCATAGTCATAGAGAGAGAAAAAGCTGAAATTGTCGCGATTGGCTTATTATGGATCTCGTAGAATATCGGCGAACATTTCGCACGAAGGTTTCATAGC